>CAUYQV010071841.1:0-13064 GCA_963574575.1 Galagoides demidoff | reverse complement strand
TCATTTTGGTTGGGGGTGGCTGCTAATGGGGTGTCCCCCTTTTGTGGTGGTTGGATTTTTGTTGTTTGCCATGGCAAAATACCCCGGGGGTTTTCTCGTGGCCACGTCAAAAAAAAAAAAAAAAAAAAAAAAAAAAAAAAGAAATTTAAGCTGCCCTTTGGGTGTGTCACGGCCATCTTCTCCAATAGGTTTCTGGAGATGTGCTTCCCCCTGAGTGAAATCCTTAGTTTTGGAGTGCCCTTGGGTTATCCATTAAAGCTTTATTGGAGAGACTATGAGAGAACTCCTCCTACCCTGTGTGTACGGAGGGTGAGGGTCCATTTCGTTGTTTTGAAAGTTTACTCACTTTTTTTAGAGACAGAGTCTTGTTATGTTGCCCAGACTGGCCCTCTTGTGCTCAAACGATCTTTCAGCCCCAAAAGCTGGGACTGTAGGTGCCACCACACCTGGCTTGAGGTCCCTTTCTCAGGTTCCAGACCAGACGGTGCCACCAGTGTTTTGTTCCCAGACTACTATCTTAGCCTCCTAACTGGCCTCCCTGTCTCCACCCTCGCCTCTTCTTTCCCAGTCATTTTTAAAAATTTTGAGTTGAAATTCATATAACATGGAGTTAACCACTTTTTGTTTTTTTTTTTTTTTTTTTTTAGACAGGTTCTTACTCTGTCACCCTGGCTACAGTACAGTGGCATCATCACAGTTCAATGTAACCTCAAATTTCTGGGCTCAAGCAATCTTCCTGCCCTAGCCTCCCAAGTAGTTGGGACTGCAAGTACACACTATCACTTCTGGATAACTGCTGGATTTTTTAATAGAGATGAGGGTCTTGCTATGCTGGCCAGGCTGGTCTTGAACTCTTGGCCTTGAGTGATTCTCTCACCTCCCAGCCTCCCAAAGTGATAGGATTACAGGTGTGAACCACCAAGCCTCATCAAAATTAGCCATTTTAATGTAAGCCATTGAGCGGCACTCAGGACATTTATTCACAATGCTATGCAACCACCTCCTCTACCTCATTCTGAAACATTTTTATCGGCCCCAAAGGAAGCCCCATATTTATTAAGTTCCTCCTCACTTTCCCTCTGCCCCCTACCCTAGCCCTTGGCAACCACCAATCTGCTTTCTATCTCTAGAGATTTACCTATTCTGGATATTTTTATATTAATAGAACCAAACAATTAGTGGCCTTTGCAACTGTCTCCTTTTATTCAAGCTCATCCATATTGTAGCAGGTATCAGTGCCTCCCTAAAGCTGAATAATACCCTGCTGTAGGAATATACCATGCTTTGTTTACACATTCATCTAGTGATGGACATCTGAGTTGTTTTCAGCTCATGGCTGATGTGAATAGTGCCACTACGACCACGTCTGTACACTGAGGTGAGAACTCCCATCCGCTCTGCACAGCATCTAATCCAGCCACGTGACACTGCAGCTATACTCACTTCAGTGGCTTTCTACCGCTCCTCTTTCCACAGCTCCTCAGGCAAAGCCTAAGCCCCTGGATGGGACCCCTGAGGCTGGGCACCTCTGCCTTCCCTAACATTATCTCTCAAGAGTGCTCCTGCCTGACTTACGCTTTCCTGGGTGTGCTGTGCTTGTCCTCACCTTGGAGCCTCTGTGGATGCTGCTCCCTCTTCACAGAGCCCCCCTCTTCTTGCCAAGAAGCACCCACATTTGAGAGGAGCCATATCTATATTTCTCAAAAGCAATGAGCTATGCAAAGTCCCAGCATGAGCCCATGCCAGCCCCTCTGTGTGCCATGGGCAGAGCTTGTGGCGGGTCTGGGAAGGCTAAGCTGGAGGTTTAGGATGGATTCCCACGGAAGAGAGAGAAAAGCCCAGAAGCAAAAGAGAGGGCCCTTGGATTTGTGTCTGTGTCTCTGCCAGATTTAGTACCCTGGTGCCTGATGAAGTGAGGTGACAAGTTGCCGGACCAGGTGGCCACCCCTCAGTGTGAGGTTTCTAGACCCACCTCTGCACAAGACACATTCTCTGCCCTGGTGCGCAGGATATGAATGAGGCAACTTTTATTCTTTCCATTGGACCTGGTTGACAACCACATCAGCCTGTGACAAGTGGGTGGTGGCTCTGAACCCTGGCCCAGGGCTCCCTGTGACAACAGCCTCTCCTTGGCCAGAACTGGCTGAGCCCAGAGGCAGAAGCTGGTGGGGCAGCTGCTGAGAAAGCAGGAACAGAGCTCCTGTCTCTGCTTCGGGTGGTTGCACTTGAACTTGACAGGGTGCTGGGGTCACACAGGATGTGGTTTCTGAAAGGTGGGGCAGTCTACCCCTCTCTTTCACTCACACTTCCTTTCTTAGCTTCCATTCTCAGCCTTCGCTGACTGAGTCTGCACATGGTTACACACTTGCGTACATGTGTACACATATGTACACCTACAGCTCCAACCCCCTTCTCATTTCCTCTTTCCTAACTTCTGAAAATAAAAATGGTCTCATAACCTTCTTTCTACATAATTCTCCATAGAACCTTTATTACATTTATTTTTTCCCCTGCAAATTCTCCATCCTTCCAATTTCCACATGAGCATTTGGCAGAGCTTGGCTTTGGGGATGGTCCAGCACGTTAATCCCCAAAGACAGTCACCTGCAGCTACGATGTTAAAAAGGAATGGCGAAAATGGAAAAGAGGTTCTTGCTTGTGTTTCTGAGGGCCTGTGAGCAATGCTGGTGACTGTGGGTGCCCGTCTGCCACTTACCTCCAGGACCTTCCCCGTGATAAACTGCTGACAGGCTTCGCACTTCACCCCGAAGAGCCCCTGGTAGTCCTTTTCACAGTACGGGGCGCCGTCCCTGCAAGACAAGGCGAGGTCAGCTCCTGGGCAGGCAGCCAAGGGCTGGAGCAGACACCCAGCCACACTGCTCTGAGCGCTTTCCACAGATGGTGGTGGGACCTACTTCTCCCGGCCCGGCGGGCACACACCTTGCAGACTGCTCAGACATGACTACAGCATAGGCAGAAGGAGCCGGAGAGAGTGCTGTGGCTCTCTGGGCCACACGGAAAGGATGGCCAAATCACCAGATTACCCTGGCAAGTTACCCTGAGACAGTCAAGGCTGGCACCTTGGCAGGCTCCTGAAAAGAAGATAAAGGAGAAAGTATTTCTTCATGGGAAAGAGTGTAAGTCTGGCCCTGATCAACTCATTCTTGGCTAGCTATGGGACCACAACAAAGTGAGACTCTGTCTCAAAGAAAAAAAAAAAAAGTAAAATTGTTGTAGGCTTTTTGGAAACCAAATTTAACAACTATAACCAAGAAAATGAAAGCAAAAGCTGCTGGCAGGTGGGCCACAATGTCCCCAGCCGATCATAGAAAATACTCACAGAATAAAGCACTTCAGGCAAGGGCCCTTAGTGGCCAGGCTTGAAACAAGAGACAAGGCTACCCAGTGCACAAAATGATAAAACACCCCTCTTCTGACCTTGATTGTCAGAAGGCTGGCACTTTGATTATCTCAGGACTAACTCAGGCAAACCCACCATCACTCCGTTTCTCCACTGGCCCAGATCACCTTCAGATGGGGGCCAGTGCTCAGCTATTCTTGAGTGGCCGCATGCTGGGCCAGAGCCTCGCAAGAGCCTTGAGACGCCTCAGCTCTCAGGAGGCCTTGGTGGCCCAGGGCCTTCCCCTCCAGTCTGGCAACCTCCTCTGTTTACCTCAGAACACAGTATGTCATTTTCTGTATGTTATTGCATGGAAAATGTATGAAGCACCACTCTAGACAGCCAAGTTGGCTGCCGATGCACAGCTCTCAGCGTCTGTTTAAAAGCCGGCCATTTCTCTTCCTTCTGTAGCTGTCCTGTCCATCACCCCGTCTGAGGATGCCTTGTTCTAATATAGGTGTCTCGGCTCTATCCTGTACCTATGGAATTACATTTCTTTTGCTGCACCTATGGAATTACATTTCTATTTTTTTGTTTGTTTCACTGTATGTTTAAATTAAATTCATTAGTTTTTTTTTTTTTGAATTTGTTTAAATTAAATTCATTAGATTTTTTTTATTTGATGAAGTTGGAGAAACTTTTTTAAGGCATAAAAAGGTATACAGTATTTTGGTCTTTAACTTCACTTGCTTTCTTAACTCTACCTACTACTCCTTGGTTTTGAACAAGGATCCGCTCCCTGGTAGGCTGCACTGCCTAGGCCTTGTGTGTTTTTTGGGTGGGGGCATCTGCAAATATGCATGAGCCCTCGAAGGAGGAAAAAGGCTTACTAGTTCCACATCAGCAAAATAAACAACAAAAGGGAAATCATGAAACACTTAATTGGCCACAACATAGAGTGTAACCCTGAGAGCTTCATTAGCTGTTCATCTCGGCAATGATTAATAACTCATTCAGTGCATAGCAGCCAAGCTATGGCAAAAGGAGCCTAAAATTCTTTTCCAAAGTTTTATGGCCAATAGTTCACAGTGATTGCAGGATGTGAATGTATTTCACACAATTGATGGGGTGGTGAGTCCCTGCCTAATAGCAGGACCTACAGACAACCCGCGACGGCCCCACACCTGTGGCCCCACACCCGCTTGCCCGATCCTCGTGCCTCTGGCCCCATCTTACTTGCTGATGTACTCCCCGGTGAGGACCTTTCCGCAGGACTTGCATTTAAAGCACCCCAAGTGCCACTGCTTGTCCAGTGCCAGCAGTGCCTGTCCGTTCTTGATGTCTCTTCCGCAGCCAGCACAGTCTGGAAGAGAACCAAGGCAGCGGTTACGGCACATTTACTCTGCTCACACAGGCACACAGGCCAGCCCAACCCCGCTGTGCGCCCATCACACAATCATCCACATTTGTATAAGCACCTTCCTGTTCTAATTTCTCTCCTTCCACAAGATCATTACAGTGAAGTCTCAGAGGCTTGTCCTCACGCAGCATGGAAGCTTCGTGAACCCCAGTGGATCTAAAGGACAGGTGTCCTTCACCTGTTTAGTTCCGTGGGGGTTACTTAAGTACCCGCTGAACTCCAGGAGGCCCAGAGACTATGTAATCACAGTGTCTTGGCTGAGACTTTAAGAAAGTGAGCACAGGCTTTTATTAATTGAGGGCATATGTACAGCTAAGCGCTGCAGGCTGGAGGCCTCCTTAATGCTGTGCATGTGACTCCTGAAACATTTTCCTTAAATCTCATTTCTATAAATGGGACTCCACTTCCTTATCAACTTAAACCAGCCTCTCAAAGATTTGTGGCCATCTATTAAACGGCTCTTATTCCTTAGCTGTAATTCTCCTTGGCAGGCTCCTGAAAAGAAGATAAAGGTGAAAGTGTTTCTTCACGGGAAAGGATGTAGGTCTGGACTCCATGAGTTTGTTCTCGGTTAGCTATGGGACCGCAGCAAAGGGCTCGTTTTCTAAACTTTGGTTTCTCATAGGAAAGTGCAAACATTATTAGCACCTGTCTCAAACCTCTGATAAGAAGTCAGTGAAATGATGGATTTGGCACAGGTGATGGCAGATCAGAAGTGACACTGTAAACACTTGCTATTATGATAAGTGCCATTATTATTCTAATTATCGGTGACTTCATTGTGTTAAGGAAGTTGAGTATTTAAAAGAACCCAGAAGAATGTAAATGGGTACTACCTTTTTGGAAAATAACTTCAACAACTATGAATATTCAAAATCAATGTACATCAGAAAATGAAAGCAATCCCTGCTGGCAGGTCGGCCCCCATGTCCCCATTTCATCATATAAAACGCTCATACAGTTAAGCACCGTCCAGGCAAGGCCCCTCAGTTGGCAGGTTTGAAATGAGACAAGGCCACTCAGCACACAAAATGATAAAACACCCCCCTCTTCTGACCACATCTGTGACTGTTGGTCTTGACTAAGGACACTAGTTCTAGCCCAACTTTAATTCTTTCTCCTCCTAGAAAAACTTAAGAGACCCCCAAACTAACCTGCTCCTGCTTTTTTGTGTTTTGTAGAATGAGATCTCATTGTGTTGCCCAGGCTGGTCATGAACTCCTGACCTCAAGCAGTCCTCCTACCTTGGCCCCCCAAAATGCTGGAATTACAGGCATGAGCCACCATGCCCAGCCACCCCTGCTTTCTGACATTTAACCTAGAACCATGTTTGCTCCCCTGAGTATTCCTGAAATTACCCAGCACAAACCCCACATCCTACAAAATCTCCTCCAAATTTCCTCCCCAAAGCAGCTAGTTAAGTACACTTGACTTTTTCTTTTTTGTACTCCAGGTGTGTTTTTGATCATCTTGATCTGCGATGTTAACATACTTAGAGAACCAGCAATTTCATGCTTAAGATTTTATTCAACAAAGATATTTGCAAAAGAGTATGTGTGTACCCTATAGCATTTTTCTAACAATGAAAACCTGAAAACGGCCTAGAAGGATATCAACAAGGGGCTAAATTATGGTATAGTCAGTCATGGAACACTAGGCACTAGTAAAAAGGATGAGGTAGGCTTGTGTGCTGATGCGGAAAAATGTCCAAAATAGACCAAGCTAAAAAAAAAAAAAGCTGTACAACAGCTTTTGTATGCATGACATAAGCTCATTCACAGAAAAGTAGTGAAGAAAATGGTATGTGTGCGTTCTAGTCCCAGAATAGAATATTTCTGGGGAAAAACAAAAATTCTTAACAAACTTCCCTCTCTGGAGGAGGATTTTACTTCTTACTTCACAATCTCTGTATGGTTTGCATTTTTAAGACCAGGAGACTTTTTTTTTTTTGGCCAGGGCTCGGTTTGAACCCGCCACCTCCAGCACATGGGGCTGGCGCCCTACCCTTTGAGCCACAGGCGCTGCCCAAGACCAGGAGACTTTTTTAGAAATTCAGTGAGTAAGTATTGATAAAGCTAAAAAATATTTAAGAAAACATAAAGTCTGAATATTGCGGATTAGAATTTCTTAGGCTATAGCTCACTATCTAATATACATCTGAGAGTATAGTGGATGGTCACAACATTTCAAGCATTTAAAAAAAATTACGGATTATATGCATTCCTTTGTTTTTAAATTGTTTTATTTCAGATTAATGCGAGGGCACAAACAACTCGGTTATGATGTTTGCATTTGTTAGGTCGAGTTCCTCTTGTAGTTGTGTCCTGTACCCAAGAGGTGTGCTATTCAAAAAAAAATCTAGGGTTTATATGCATTCCAATATCTTACCAAAAATTTTATAAGAGGAATCTCACATCTGCTAGTTTACTATAGAGATACAACTGAAAGGCCACGATGTTTGTTTAAAAATATAATTTTAAGAGGTAGGAACAAAGTATAGACTTAAGAAAATTGACAGATTATTTTTCAAACAGACTATTTTTAGAGCAGTGGTAGGTTCACAGCAAAACTGAACAGAAGGTAGAGATTTCCCGCATACCCCTGTCCCCACACGCACAGCCTCCCATCATCAGCATCACCCAGCAGTGGTACTTTTGCTACAGTTGACGAACACACCTACATTGACACGTGAGCCGCAGCTGAGTCCATAGTTTACATTAGGGTCCCAGCCATGGTGCTGGACACGTGTGAATATGGAGAAATGTGTAGTATATTATAGTCTCACAGAGTAGTGACACTGCCCTCAAAATCCTCTTCACCCTGCCTAATCATACCTCCCTTCCTCCAACCCCTGAAAACCACTGATCTTTTCTTTTTTACTGTCTGCATAGATTTACCTTTTATAGGATGAAATGGACAGTTTTTAATCCAAGTTGAACTGAAAATTTTCTTTATTCTTCTGATTACAGAATTCCCACTAGGTGGCAGCAAATATTTAAATAATAAGGAAGATGCTGGGTAAGAACTTTTCTAAGGCAGAAAACACACTTTAGAGAAGACTGCTGGGCTCAGGGAGGTTGACAGAGGTGTTGGAGGGGTCCCTGTTGGCACCAGCAGTGAGATCTGGGGAGATGGATGGTGTGCGGGAGGGAAGAGCATGGGCTTTGGTGTCCAGAAAACTTGGGCAAGTTACTCTCTCTGAACTCTCATCTCTTCTGTGAAAAGCAGACAGTAATGGCCACTTTTTTTTTTTTTTTTTTTTTGCAGTTTTTTGCCAGAGCTTGGCTTTAACCCCCCACCTCCAGCATATGGGGCCGGCGCCCTACTCCTTTGAGCCATAGGTGCCACCCCAGTAATGGCCACTTTTTTTGGTTGTTATGTGGAAGAAAGATCATGCATTGTAAAGCATTGTACCACACTTACAATGCTTGGAAGGTGTTAGCCGCTTAATAGGCTTCCATCTTCCCTGGTTAGGGGCAGAGCTAGGACAGTGAACCCGGTTTCTTGACTTTTCACAAGCATCTCAGTGCTCAGGTATCCCAGAGCTATGAAAGAACTGAAGGCACAATTTGAGAACAACAAAGACTGCTATGATCATTCATGATCCGTGCAGTCACAGCCCTCTGACCCTCCCAGTGGGGTCTCCATTACCCAGCCCCTCCGTGCCCTGGACAGTGCCTCACGGAGGGCCAGCATTCTGTAACCGACTTTGATAAATGCTTTACAGAGCAACATTCCCTGAATGCTGAAAGCTCAAAGCCAGCCAGCTGGTAAAGTCGGGCTGAAAGTAGAGGCTGGAGTAAAAGCTTCTTCATCCCAAACCTTAAGATACAAATCAACAAAGCCTGCCTTCCAGATAAGAGGACACCAGCCCCTATCAGTATTCTGACCCAGAGTGTTCTGGGGGATTGCACAGAGGCCGCCCTCTCCTCTCTGGACAAAGCCACGGTCTTCACCGGAGCCTGACATCACGCTGGGGAAAGTGGAAAAGATGCAAAGATGAGAAATCCGTGCCGGGTGGCTCACTCCTTCCACGCTCACTCCAACTAAGCTCTTTAATAAAGAACAAAATGTCCTCCTCTCTAGCTTCATGTTTTTCAGCTGTTGAGAAGATTGTTTCCACATCACTGAAGCAGCTGCTGATAAATATAGAAACCTGGTGATTGGCACTGGAATTATTGCCGAAGTCAGAAATAGGTGAATCTAGAGTAGCATCGAGGAAATAAACCCACTAGCAACTCACCAGTGTTCTACCAAGGAAAACAAGGAAAAGAAAAAATCCAGCCTTGAATACTTTGCACCAATTCCTTTACTCTTACCACCGAGAGCCAAAGAAAAGCAGAGATTTGGCTATTTATGTCCAAGTTAAACTAGTACCCCTGTACACATCTGGTTCCACATTTATGTCATTTTGTTCAAAGGCAACATATCCCTAATAATAAGGATCCTGCCTGTTTCACTACATCTAATGTTTTTGGCACAGGGCTAAGGACTCCTGGGCTGCAGAAGTATTTAAGTTGAAAAAGTGGGGACACAAAGCTCTTGGGAAGGTCGGTGCTCTCAAGCTATGAGGGACGTCATCCCTCAGGCAGCTCCTCTCAGCCCAGATCCCTGTGTCTTCCTTGAGAACTGCTGCTGTCTTTCGGGAATTTCCCATTTGAGAAGGGTAAGGGCCACATTTCTTACTCTGTGAAGAGAATCTAAAAACATGAAGTCATAGAAAAGAGAATCACGTGGGAACTAAATGCCCATTCACCCCAACTTTCCTGGGCCTGCATGGGGGCGTGCTGAGTCACTAGTGAAGGTGGCAACTGCCCACCCAGGATTGAAGCTTCCAGAACATGAAACGGGACTTTTCCAACTACCTCAGAATCGTTGGCCAAGGCCTTGGAGCTGAGAACCATGGTGATAAGGATTCCATCTTGCATGGGGTGCTAGGAATATCTTTGCGGGACTCACCACAAGGTAGCACTATCTACCTGATAACTATCAACGCCTATTCACTATCTACCTCTGAAATCTGAAATTTGAAAATGGATAGCAGAGTCAGCAGGGAGTTATCCACACAGCAGGAGTGTGCTGTCCCTCTGCTCTGTTGCAAGAAGGATCAGAGGATCTGGTAAGAAGAGGGGACAGTCTTCCACTCCTTGACTGGACATTTACTGAATGCAGAAACTCAAGTGCCCAGTGTTGTCCTGGGATCCAAGAGAAACTAACTTTTGATGTGAGAATTCTTGGGACATGATTGACTTTCGTGTCCTAGAGCTACGGTCCCCAACCCACAGGCCAGCGACCAGAATCACACAGCAGGAGATAAGTGGTGGGTGAATAAGCAACAGCTGCTCCCCATTACTTATGTTACCACCTGTGCTCCGCCTTGTGTCACATCAGTGGTGGCGTTAAGATTCTCATAGGAGCACAAACCCTAATAAACTGAGCAGGCAAGGGATCCAGTTTGTTTGCTCCTTAAAAATCTAATGCCGCCTCCCCCAGTCCATGGAAAAATTGTCTTCCATGAAACCAGTCCCTGATGCCAAAAAGGTCGGGGACCACTGTCCTAGAGTTTGGAAGTATTCAGGAACAAAAAGTCTGGAGCCTGCTGAATCTGGAAGGCAGGAAACTAGCTGGAGCCACCTTTGACAGCAGGTAAAGGAGAAGACAGAAGTTGACCAGTGTGAACTCCCACCATGGGGGTGCACAAGTGTCCTATGGAGGGTGCCCAGGCCCAAGCATCTTGCATGAACCTATCGTGGGAAAGGTGCCTGCTAGCAGACTTTAGTAGTAAGAGGCTGTGAGACCCTGAAAGAGCAGGGCCTGAGTCTGGGGAGGTGGGAGCAGTGGTTGTGAGAGGCTAGCCAGAAATTGCACACTTTTGTCAAAGAGTTGAAGATATGTCCATCCACCCTCAATATATCCAGCCAGTGTTAGCAGAAAGACAAGCATGACAGCACCGGTTGTAACTAACACCTTGTCCCCCTACCTCTAACACCCCCTTGCCAGACTGCAAAGGGAGGAAGGAGGTAATGAAGGAGAGGAAGAGTCTGGCCCCTTTCCCCTGTAGGTCCCCCAGTCTGGGTCAGGCCCAACCTGGGAGAGGGTATGAGAAGAGAGCTTTTAACTGGCCTCTGAAGAGCTGAACATGACCAGGAAGCCAAGGGATCTAAGCTATCACTCAGTATGGGGAAGGGGGCAAGGTGGAGGAAGAGAAAAGCAGCAACAGGGAAAAGTGAGGCACTTCATTCTTTCATCTGCATGGGTTCCTGCCCATTCTATAAACAAATTGGGCAACTCACAGCAGTTAAGGACTTTGGAGCTAAAGAGACCTAGAGTCAAATTCTGGCTCTGACAGTGAACTGAGAGACACTGGGCAAGCTAGGAAACTGTTGGGCTTCAGTTTCTTCATCTGTAAAATGGGTAGGTTGACAATACCTACCTTCCCAGGGTGTTGGGGATTAGAGAGCATACGTGGCATCACTGCTCTGGTCTCTATTGTCCTGTTACTTGAAATAATTTAATCTAATTTAAATTGCATCTTCCCCTTAAAAAAAAAATGCGTACTAATAGCCTCTAGGGAAGGCATTTTGGTTTCTTTAATTAGTTTCGTGATCATCATAGTAACATTAACATCTTGTGTCTGCAGGTTGCATGCCTTACCTCAGTCCACCCTAGGGTTCCCATCAACCTGGGACAGCAAAGATTATCTGCATTTTACAGTCTACAGAACCTTTTTTGTGAGCCAGATGGCACTTGTAGACCATATGATACAAATGCTTCATTTTACACACAGGAAACTAAGGCCCAGAGTGGGCCCATAGCTATCACACAAATAGTGCCTGAGTAACCACAGAGCCAATCTCCTGTTTTCAAATGCATATGAACTGAGGCCTTTTTCTGTTTTTTTTTTTTTTGTTGTTGTTGTTGTTTAGCCGGGGCCAGGTTTGAACCCACCACCCCCAGTCTATGCGGCCGGTGCCCTACTCCTTGAGCCACAGGCACTGCCCTAACCGAGGCATTAAACTTAGAGGACTTCTGAGTTTAAACCTCTAACCATGGGTTTGTTTTCCGGTTATTGCCTCTTTGCTATAAATTGGAAAACACAGCCAGTATGGAAACAGAGTATGAGGTGTTCATTCAAATGTAAAGACTGCACAGAGAATTAGCGTGTCAAAAAAAAAATGTAAATCATAAGAAAAGACTAGAGAGGAAGTTTACTCATGCACGTGGATGCTTGCTGAGACACTGAGATACTTAAGACTTACAAAATGCCCATAGGGATTTTCAGACAATTAGGATCATGCCCTTCTTTTACTGGAAAGTCTTTTTTAATGAAGAATTAAATCAATGTTCAGTATTGAAAATGTTGCCCAGATGTGTTCCAGAAAATTCAAGCCTTCCCTGAAATCCATTTTTACAGTAAGAATTTAACCCCTCTCCCCCTGGTATTTGTCACAAACAAAATTATCACTGTAAGTTCATGGCTATACAAATAGATAAGAAATAAACAGAAACAAAATCCTTTCACATTTAGGTTGTTATTAATAGAAAATGGAATAAGACTTTGGAGACTTTATATCCTTTTAATAGACTGTTAACTAGAGTACTTGATCCCTGGCCAGGACTCAAACGAAGGAACTTCAACAAAACAAAACAAAACAAAACAAACAAGAAAACCCAACCAAATTTAAGTTCCAGGGTTTGGCTAACTTAAGGTCCTGAGTTCATTGTCATCTTGTCATGTAATTGTTCCTATAGGGCATGGATGTCCCAATCTTGTGTAATAAAATGGTAGAGGCAGAATGTAAGAGAATAATCTACTCAAAAGAGAAAGAAAGGGGAACACAGGAGAAGGATGACCAGAACATGGATCACACTCCGTTAGGGTAATAAGCTGCTTTCAACACAAGCCTCCAATATATCTCATCAGTCCCTGACACATGAATTCCTCCATGGAAATAACTGTTTGGAGATGCATAGTGACTTCCCACTTTATACAGGACAGATGGTTCCAATTTGCCAGGGTTGTCATTGCCCCACAGGTCTGAGTATCAGTTACCACCTGTTTTCATGCTTGAACTGACCATATGCATCCATGGTACTGGCCTAGCTTTCACAGGCCCTTGAGTTTATAACACATGGATTAAAAAACCCAGACCTTGGCTTGGTGCCTGTGGCTCAATTGGCTAAGGCGCCAGCCACGTACACCTAAGGTGGCGGGTTCAAATCCCCAGCCCGGGCCCGCCAAACAACAATGATGGCTGCAACCAAAAAATGGCTGGGCGTTGTGGCGGGCGCCTGTGGTCCCAG
>CAUYQV010071840.1:0-38770 GCA_963574575.1 Galagoides demidoff | reverse complement strand
AATGGCCAGGCGTTGTGGCGGACGCCTGTGGTCCCAGCTACTTGGGAGATGGAGGCAGGAGACTCGCTTGAACCCAGGAGTTGGAGGTTGCTATGAGCTGTGATGCCATGGCACTCTACCCAGGGGGATAGCTTGAGGCTCCGTCTCAAAAAAAAAAAAAAAAAGAAAAGAAAAAGACTTAATTTGAAAAAGAGAAATGTTTTATCTAAAACTTTAGAGTCCCCTATAATGGATACAGAAGTCTGGTATGATAGGTTGGAATGTAACCTTGAGAAACTTCACATACCAATATAAAAAGTATGTGTATGCATATAGGCATACATGCACACACACACACACACAGCGTCAGTAGAAATGTAGCTAACTTTTTACCAGCACCCACTCAATCACTTTACATAAGAGTCATGGTGCACTTTAGTAATAAGCATATCAGACTTGGAAGAGCATAGCTCTGCCATAATATTAGTAGTTTGGGACCCATCCAAGAAAATAAAAATAGGAGGGATTAGAGGGATAATGCAAAGTTATTATAAGTATTTATCAGTTGTGGGTAGATAAGTGAGTAGGGGTAACAACTACCCCTGTTCTCTTAAAATAGCTTCAGTGTTCAGACTTAACTCCCCACCACAGCTCAGAGCCTGAGCTGACTATTCACAGATAAAGAGAAAAGTAAATCTAGACTATGAATCAGTAGGCTGATTCTTGCTTTTTTTTTCCCCTGTGGAGGCCACAAACTGGCTGTAAACAATAAACTTTATATAATCATAATCATAAGATTAAATTATCAGAACTGCTTATAACCTTGTAGGGCTCTCTTTGAATGAATTATTCGAATAAAACAGCAACAACAGAAACCAAGAGACACCTAAATGTTAACAAATAATTTTGCTTCATAAGTCGGGTTACTTAAGAATTTTCATTTGTGATAGATTTTTGGTCACAAAAATTATTAGGGTTTAATTGTTCTTAAAAATATAAGATTTTGTTCTTATAACAATGAAACTTATAGAGACAATACTATAAATATAGCTTTTAATTAACACATTGTGAAATGGGAATGCTTTGAGTCTTTAAAACAATTTTAAACTTGCATACTAGAGAAATCAAATACATATGAAAATATCACATTATAAAAATTGTGTTTGGAGACTTTTGATTTTTTTTTTATATTATTGGATAAGCTCCAGAAATTGAGTTATTTTAATGAATTGGAACGTATGCAGCAGAAGTGCCGCCATGTTTCTGTTACTGAGTAGAAACACAGTTTATAAGGCTGTACATCAAATGCCCACTAATATCATCAGTTACTAGATTGCTGTAACAACCTAAGCAGTGTTATTAAAGCCCTCCAACACCGCCATCAGCAGGACATCAACGCTCTCCCAATCCACAAAATTAATATCTAGGAAAGGGTAAATTCAGTACCCCCATTCCCCCCAAGGAAAATACAATATTAGCCATTAAAAGGTGAAAATGGAACAGGAAACTAAACACCAGATCTAGCAGAGTTGTTTTGTTGATGAACTGTTTAAAAGAAAAATTTGATAAACATTTTCATTCTGTTCTCGAAACACAAGCAGCCCAGCCTTACTGTTTCACCAGATCACTACTGGGCTTGTAAGACAGTACAAAAACCCTCTGAAAAAGAGAGTGAAATTCCATTTCAAAGCCCTGTTGTGAGTACAGGAAACCTGCTACAAGACTTCAGTATCATTTGGCAAGGGAGGAAGGGAGATTCAAAGCAAAACTATCAGAAGGTCAAGAGGATTCTTTACTCTCAGTAATTGCCTGGGAGGCTTTTTTTTTTTCTTTTCCTCCCCCCTGGATACATTGTTTTTAAAGGACTGTCTGAGATGTGAAAATATAAAAATGCAATCGTCCTAAGAATTGAAAAATCATCTGAGAAGGTGAAAGGACTTTCCAGTTTCTCATTTGGCTATTGAAGGGTGGTCAGATTGGCAGGCCATCCTTGAAACCCCAAAGTTTTTCACATTTCGATACAATTACATTTGATTTGAAATACATTTTTCCAGTTTAAAAATGTTAACGATCTCACAGTTGCAATTGAAACCTGTCTTGTGTCAAAATCAGGAAATTCTAAGGAGAAATAGACTGTGGATATGTGTCAGATGTTTCTCTTATTTTTTTTTCTCACTTTCTTTTTTAGACACACAAAACCCATATGCACACACACGTATTAATATATATAATATATGCAGATATTGATGGAATTCTGTGAGTTGAAAGAGGAGGAAGATGTCTTGAAGGATCCATATCTCTGCCACCAGATTTGTGCTATTATCACTGAAATGTGGCCTTCAGTCTTGAAACAGTTAAAAGAGTTCTAAGGCCACAAAAGAAGAGATGTCTTCAGAATTATCTCCCGCCTCACATTTGCTCTTAGGCAAGCAGTTTAAAAAAGCCCAGTGATTGAGCCAGTGATCCAATTTGAAATGCAGAAATGATTAGAGCTGCTTGCCTCATTTCATATCGAAATTCTCTGATTTATGACAGGGCTGCAGCCAAGATCTATCTCCAAAGGGAATTAGTGTGCAAGTTTGCATATTTTTGTTATTTAGGTTTCTGATAGCAGCTGCTAGCTAGAAAGACTGAACTGGGAGGTGGTGGGGCAAGGATTTTCAGCCACTGGAGCAAAGGCAAGATAAGAGCTTTCTGTTTAGGACATGGAGACCCCTTGACCAGCATCTATCTGTGCACATATGCTTCTTATACGTGTGTGTATTTAAGAACTTGTTAATGGTATCAGCGCGAGTGTACATGTATACATAAATTATGAGGTTCAGGGAGCGCAAGAATGGACGGGAATGGTTAATTCTAGTAATGGAGAAAAGAATTACCCAAATTCTGTCTCCATGTTTTAACTAGTGGAATTTTAATGAGGCATAATACTTCAATCATGCAACTGACCTGTGGGGCAGAGTATAGAACATATAATGAAACAGAAATAGAATTCTGAAAAAAAAAATTATTACCTTATCTGGAATTTACATGAAGTGTTAACAGGAAATTATGCAGCAGTTATAAATGAAAAATATGGGATTTAATGTACTTATTAATAAAGATTTGTTACATACATGATACCAGTGTCCCAAATCTGCTGTCCACAGCTGTCCCCAATTTCTACTGTTTCTGTCCTCAGATGCCTCATTTAGAGTCATCTTATTACCATATAAGCTAATACCAGTTTCCCTTCAGTGAGTATTTCATTCCACAGGAAAAAAAAAAAAAGGGGGGGAACTATCTTTGTGCATGTCAAGGGCTGTGGGCTTGCTATCAGTTACATTAGAATATTAAACATGCACACTCACACACAGTACACACCCCAACTTGGCTGGCTGTGTCAGGGCTTTGCTTGAATTTGTAGATCTTAATCACAGCTGCCAAAAAAAAAATCACGATTTTTCAAGCAAAAAAATTCCCTAAAAGAAGGACGAGCATCTGTCAATCTACATTAGCGCCGTAAAGAGCAAAGAAATCATTGTGGGCGAGTTTATTACTTTAGCCGCTGCAGCCTCCCCAGTGCTCCTCCGCTGACCTTACCATAATGCAGCGGGGCTTCTAGGCACTGAAACCTCTCTCACATTTCACTGAGGAGTCTCTGGAGGTTCCAGGGTTAGGGTAGTAAAAATTTTAAATTTTGATTACCTTGTTCCTTGGTCAAAAAAAAAAAAAAAAAAAAAGAAAAATATAGTAAGATCTTTAAAGACATCTTTAAATTAAAATTTCTGAGTTACTTCTTTTAAATCAGCCTGTCTCTTCTCTGGGGCTCTTTGGGCTTCCTGCTGTCTTGCCTAATTTCAAGACAGTGACTCTTTGTGTGGTTGTCTCTTGTGTTTAGAATAGTGCTATGTCAGGATCTCACAAATATTAATTTCTAGAGGATTCTTCCTGCCAAGAGGATCTGCAATAAATTCACAAATTTTAAATGGCACCTACTGTTTAAAACAAAGAATGTAGTTGTCTTTAGTCTTATAACATTGTTGAAATGGGTTTTTTTTTTAATTTTCAGGATACATTAAATATTCATTCTTACGTTTTGCTCAGCACCAAATTATAAAGGGTCAGAGTTCTAACAAATAATAAGTAGTTTCATTAATAATCTAAATGTTAATCGTTCATATTTTTAGTTCTGGGAACTAAGCTCGGTACTTTATTGGTTCAGATTTCCATAACTCTGTGAAGCTGATGTATAGTTCTTCCATTTTACAGATGAGAAAACTATGTTTTCAGCTTCTTCTCAAAAAGCACAAAGCTAAAGTACAAATTATAGAGTCAAATTCAAGTCCAATTTCAAAACCCCTCACCACTTTGATTTTTATACTAGCGCCCTATGGTAGTTCTATTTCAATAATGGTTCTCTTTAGCACTCATGTTAATCACAATTCACTATTTCATTGATTCTATAAACACTTTACGTCCTTACCATGAGCCAGGCACTGTTAGGGCTCTCTTCTGATATACAAATTATTTATAGGTAGTCTCTGCTCTCAGGAGCTCATTCTAATGGGAGAATCAGATACATTAGTCTATAAACTATAGTATGATAAGAGATTTCTGATGGAGGTACTTAATACCCACATATATATATATACATGAAATTATTTATTGTAAAAACATAAATAATAGGAACAACATCTGACTAACTTAGGCAGAAATAGAACTAACTCATGGAGAGGATTTGAAGGAGTCTATGGTATCTGTGGGATGTCAGAGAACCAGGTTTAGACAAGAGCAAGAATCCCGGCAATTTGAGGGTGAGGAATGTCTGATAGTGGACCAGTATACAGTTTTACCAGGCACTTTAATAGGCAAATGTGAGCTCCAACAAGTTGTTGTCTTTTTTTTTTACATTCAGAGAGGGTGTGCCCTATCAGTCTAACTTTTATCTATTGCTCATGATTAAACTGCAAAAGAGAACCATGTAATGCTAATCAGTCACCTCTGCCACCAGAGGGGGGAGGGAAGAGTCCCGTAGTTTATACTCCGGTATGCATGTTTAATGGAGGAACTACCCAAAAAGAGATAGAGAGCTATTCTTCAAAGGAGCTGCCCAGATGCTGGCCAGCCATAGAGAGCAATTATCCAACAAGGGTGAGTATGCAGTTCAAACTCTGAACGGTCTCGAGTGCCCACGGAAAGCTTCCAGAGGATGATCTTAGGAAAAGTTTTGAAAGATGTATTTACTCACAAATTAAACTGGGCGTATAAATTCTGGACAGAAGTCACTGCCTATACTATGTCATGAGAGCATGAAACAAAGTTTTAGGGGAAACACAGCAATTTTAGGGTGAGAAACAGCTGGTAATGATGACCAAAAGAAGGTTAACAGGAGACGTTCTGGCCACGAAATCTGGACTTTATTTTTTTGTTCAGTGGTGATGGGATGTTCTCTAACATAATATACGGTGAAACTTTATTAACCAACATTTTTTTGTCACTTGCGTATAACTTCTTACAGCTTTTTAGTCTACCTATTGCTCTTAATGAAATCTCGAAAGAGATGGATGTAATGCTAACATCATATAATTGGCTTCTCATACCGTTTCCAAGCTATGCATATTTTAAAACATCATGCATATAAGACAGGGTAGCAAAGAAAACAACATTGGCTGATATCTTTTATCTGAAAGAAAAAACAAAGAAAAGACCAATTGTGTAATACAGTTGCCCCAAGAGGGGGAAGTGTTTTAGTATTGAGTAGACACTCCTTCAGTGTCCTCTGTAATCCTTTATGGCAAGTGGTGGTTTCAACACCGGAACGGAAGAACAGGTTGTCAATTGCAGAAGTGAGAACATGTTTGCATCCATGATCATTTTCATTCCTTTTATTCTCGTCAGAAATAAATGAACAGAGACAGAGAAAAGAAGAAAACAAAACAAAAGTCAGAGAACAAGTAAAGAGGTTTTCTTCCATTCACCTTTTGTATTTTCAGGAAGGAATGAGGTGCAGCCCATTTTTAAAAGGTTCTGTATTTCTCCTGGCGCCGTCCCACTCTTTGATCCTGGGTGCAAGGAGATGGGCATTCTCCCTGAGTGTGTGGTTTCCTCTACTCAGGAAAAGAAAGCTTGCAAGTTTGACACCAATCCTAAAGCCTCTAGACGTTTCTGAGTGTAATTTGGGTTCCACAGCTTCTTTTGGATATCAGTGATAAGAAAAAAAAAACACCTCATAATCATTAAATAATTTATTTCCTGTAGGAACTTAACTGCTCTCTAAACATCATTTAAAACAATCCTTGATAGAGAAGGAGGTCCTTAGGTGTCAGAGATTTCCTTTCCTTTCTTTCTTTCTTTTTTTAATAACTAGAGATTCCTAAGTAGATAGAACAGTTCAGGGGAGAGAAGCTGGGACTCTTCTTCTCTAGAGCCTCAGTTAAACGTGGTAGTATCTATGGTGATTTCAGCATAGTGCCCCCAGGAAAGAGACAAACATACCCCTTCCATTTCATCTTCTTTCTCTACTGCATATGTTCAGTTAATGCTGCTTCTTTTAAAAGGAGTAGAATTGAAATTCTACACGGAAATATTTTCACTTTTCAGATTCATGTATTTGTGCTTTAATTTCCCCAGGCACCTCTTTAGTGTAATAGATATTTTACTGTTATCCAGTATATATGAAAGCTGCATGCCAGGGTCTGTGAATAAAAGGGCATTATTAATTGATGCTGAATTTTTGGTTGAAGTTGAATTGAGGCCCTTCTGGTGCCTGAGTTCACTGAGAATCAGGGAAAAAATCCTTGGCTTGGCAGCAGTAGATAGTGGTCAATTTTAAAAACAGTGTTTTGTTGTCTGTGTCTATTTCTAGTCAACTTGAAAATACACATAATTCAGGGAAAGTAATGGGAAATACTGAAATAGTTCTACTTATTTAAAACAAAAAATACGAAGATGATGTGTTTCAAACATTTGATGTTTATGAAATTGTGTGTATGTGCTAATGAGGTAGAGAAATCAAACCTAAACTTCTCACCTGTGTGATTTTGTCATGAACATACCATGTCAGTTTCATTGCCACTGGGAGTGTCTTATATCCTACGAATAGTCTTTGGAGAGTACAGAGATCAATTCTGTTTTCTTTTTGTAAGTTTAAACCATTTCTAATTTCTTTTATTCCTGGTTTCTCATCCTATTTCATCCAGATAAATATTATTATAATGATGATGGTGCTATCAACCCATCTTAGTTTCGTAAGAAAAAGGATAGCATAACAATACATTTGAGTCTTCCTTCTCCTAAATTACTAAGAAAATCTCTGTAGAGTGTAGCATATTTCAAATGGTCTCCTATTGGATTTTTCCCATGCATAATGTTTTTCATTTGGGAATGATAGTGAATCAAATTCCGAATAGTACTGCTGTGCTATAACTATATTACATAGGGTTATTAATGAGGATAAATATTAAATTGGAATAGATACTGCAGGTGGGAGAGATCAGATGAGAACTCAAAAGGGTTGCATTCTACAGGGGATCATTATTTAAGTTCTTCCCAACCCTGTTTTTCTGCTGCTTACAACTTACTTTAGTACCTCTCTGGACTGTTATAACATCTGTTGTTGTTGGGGAAAAAAGGTTTTGTTTTGTTTTTTTTCCCTTCTTTTTATTCAGAAATAGCTGTGTTATTCTGCAGTGTTGGCCCAGAATGCCTTGCAGGGAGTAAGCTGTGTTCTTCTAGTGTTCTGACTAATTAATTCCCCTGAGACCTGCTCCTTACAACCGGGCTGGCGCGCCCTGAGTCCGGCAGTGGGAAGGACCGCCTTTGGGAAGGTCGCCGGAGAAAGCTGTACAACACATACATGATCATCATGTAAATAAAGAAGAAGGGGGGATGACAACATTCAGGGGGCTTTTCTAAGAGAGAGAACTTCCAGGAAGGCTTACTGTTATTTTCATAAAGGACTTTTTAATCTGTCAATAATGAACACATTTTAAACTTCAAATATCTGCTCTGTAAGTGGTCATCACTGTCTCTCTTAGTTTGCTTTATCAAATTGTTTATATGTGATTCAATTCTGCCAACCAGGTAGAAGATGTTTAAAATTCACTTCTGGAAAAAAAAGATCAATTCTCCCCCTCATCTCTTTTTCAAAAACTGAAGGAATTCAATATATATACACACAAAACTATCTTAGCTCACCTCACAGTTCCTCCTTTTAAATAAACTCTGGTGTTATTTCCAAAATGCTGATTTTCTACATTGCCCTCCTTCTTCCTGCATCTCCTTTATAAAAAATAAAAAATTAGTTTCAATTTCTCGGGACTGACCGAGATAGATAATGAAGTCCTTTCAAAAAGTCTTTATGTGTGAAACCCTGGAGGAAAACCCTAGGGCCTTCTTACTTCTAGCAACCAATTACTATATACAAAAAAACTTTCCCCAATTATGAAGTCCACTAATGCATCCTGCACAGACTTAATTTCACAAACTCTGTTGCAGAAGCAGCCCTCACATAATTAACAGGAAGACACTGCATGTGGTCAGACCTTCTGCTAATTGATTAAATGAGTCTCTTCCTAAATCAGATTATAATCACCCTAGCATTGCAATGGAACATAGCATCTATAGCAGAACTTCCAGGAATTCAAAATGTGGGGCCACTAAAAATCTAAATTACTCACTGGGCGAGCTGCTTCAAAATTGAACCTTCCCCTCCAAAAAAAATAAGCCACCTTGCTCCCTCGGAGTGTCATTCTCCCCAGGTGTCTTTTCTTCGCATTTCCCCTGGCACTTGATCCTTGTCCTCCTGTGATTCGTCATCCTTACCTAAATGATGCAAAACATCTCACACGTTGGTCTTGGCTTCGTGATTATTTTAGTTCACAAGTGCTGAATAGTTTGTCTGCGGTTTCCTAGTAAAACACAAACCCTCCCATCTGCTTGTCAGTTTTCTTTTTTTTTTTTTCCCTTTTTCTTTCTTTCTTTTTTATTTTTTTAAGAAGGCTGTGGTGTTCCCTAAGGGTTGTGAGAGAAGTTCATCCCATTGAACTGGTCAGCAAGATATCATTAGCTTGTTGTGTACATGAAATCTAGGGGTTAGAGCACCAAGCGTCACAAGCCAGTTTCTTTACCTCCTTGAGCTGATCAGAGGATCAGAGTATCAAGGAAGGATTAGCACTGACTTGGGATTTGTGTGATTGGTTAATTTATTGCGGCAATGGCAGGCCTTTCATCTATGGCAACATTTAATCAGCACAGCCATGGAGGCTATTACCGGTTAGCTCCTTTCTCAAGTCATCCAGGGCTGCACCATCAGCCCTATCACAACTCCCCTGAAATTTCCAAATTATCTGGAACAGGCTTTAGCCTCACAGTAATAAAAATTAGAAGAGATTCCTGATAGCACTGGTGGAAAAGGCTTTCACTTGCACAGGGCAAATTATAAATAGTATGAACGTGCACTTTAAAAAAAAAAAATTCTCCACCTCTTAAGAGATGTGCAGGACTTATCACCCCTGCTCTGATCCAAATCCTCATGGTTGAAAATTTATATTAGATTTTATCAGAGAGGCCTAAGTCTAGAAAAATCAATGAAGGTTATCTTTTATGTTGCAGGAACTTGTGGAAATATTGATTTTCATTTTATAGTGAATTTGGAGCATGAGTTGGTAATCACTGCTGAGCCGACCACAATGTTTGCCTACTGTATCTTTTACTGAGTTTTGCTCAAGTATTTAAGATAGTATATTCCTGTTGATTTTAGTCTGTAGTGTAAAGACAGATGTTCCTAAAACACAAAGTAGTTCTTGATAAAAAAAAAAAAATACACCCAGCCCCCTATTTCCAATGATGATTTCAGTATTTTGAGACTGTATTTTGTCTATTGATGACGGCTTTGGGTAATAAAATGTGCTCTGAAATTTTTTTAAGATTTATTTCTTTTTCACTTCTTTCATTGTTGTAAGACAAGAAAAAAAAATTTTTTTTAAGTAAAGTAAAACTGGACACATATAAAGAGATGATTGAATCCTGAAGTACTAGTGAAAAAGAGAGATTTCGTGATTTTAAACAAATAATTACGTGTAGGTGGCTGACAAATTGTAGTCAAAAGTTGCCTCTCTGTTGTATTTTCAGTTTTTTTATTTCTTGAATTCACGGATTTATTTCTATTTCATTTTTTTTTCCAAATTTAAAATCAATTTTATAGCTCCTAGTAACTAAAAAGCATTTGGGAAATTCACCTTCCTTTGTTTATAATGTTTAATTCCTTTTTATACCTTATTTGTTACCATGTTTTGTAAAGCTATGGATGGTATGTATGTTTATTATAACATAGATCTCATGTTTTAAAAGGATAATCTTAATTCAAGAGGAGAAACTTGTTTATAAGTAATAATTCCAGGATAGACTCATTAATGCTGTTTAGTGATTAAATCTATAGGACTTTATTATGATTATTACCATGGATTTTTTTTTAGGTTTTCTGAGAAAATAATGCCTTTTCATATTTAACTATATTTTTTAATGAGAATAAATATAGTCATAGTCTTATATTTTATTGTTTGCTAAGTGGTAGATCATCGCTTGGTATTCGGGTTTAATCTTCTCCCCCCAGTCCAGCAGATTTCAATGACAAACTGCCGTGGGTTCCGTGAGTGAGCCATTCTCCTCCCCCCCCTCACCTGCAGTCACGTTCCCGAACGTACACTTGGCAGTCTGCAAAGAATCATTTCACTCAGTCACCACCTGAAGCCATGCTTCCATACTGCAAGGCTCCGGGTAATAGCCAGCAGTCTTTATATTCCTCTGAACCTACCCAAAGGTTGTCTAAGCCAAGGAATTAACAAGATAACATATGAAAACACTGAGCCCAGTAGCTGGCACATGGTAGGGCCTGCAGATGGCAGCCACTTGTGCCATTATTGCCTGGGAAAGTCTGTAAGGGGACTCTAGAGAATTCATCACCTGTTCCCTGGGCTTGTCCCATAATTAACTGGATTTGGACATATCTATTCTTGGTCAAACTTAGCTGTAATGGTGACAAAATTGTTTATTTTTTAAAATCCATCTGCTCTGTCCTTAATTTTGCTCTTCCATGGGCTCGTATACCTTCACCCGTCCTTACTATCCAGTTCTGAATTATAGCCAAATGCATCAAGAAGTAAAGATAACAGCTTCACCCAGGTTTGCATGGAGCTGTTTTCTCCTCTCCGTCTTTTGCTCCCCCACCCCACCCTTCCTTTATTCAGGAAATAGAATGTTGGGATTAAGCAGACCAAACAGCACAGAGAATTCTGAGGATTTAAAGGAAATCACACAGTTGATGAGGGTGCCTGGATTACAGACCTGGGCTAGTCTATTTCATATGAGCATTGTTTGAAGTAATTGAGAATGGACTAAGGACCATTGGCTGAAAGCTGTGGAAACATGGTTGAACCATCTTAAGGAAAAGGAGAAATTTATTATGAGAACTCAAGAGTACCTCATGGATACCAAGACAGGAATTCACTGGGCCTCAGGATTCGTTAGTACTAAAGATTCAAAAACCATCAGAAGAACAAGGTCATCATTTTTTATGCCCTGATTTCTCTAATCTGTTTCATTCTTCCTCCTCTTACTTCTAACTGATCCTTCAGGGGAGAGCAGTTCTGAACTTGGTAGCTCATACTTGCACCAACCAGTTATATATGCCCTTGACTCTCTTGGTTCTGTCATTAAAAACCCTGCAGAAGACACTCACTGTCCCAAGACAGGAGTGATGCTCATCCAGGGCTAGGAGGTAGAGGAGAAGCAATTATAAGAAAATAGAGATCTTGGCAGGCTTTTCATAAATGTCCACTACATCTGGAGATGGCATAAACTGCTCTTAGAATATGAAAGTCCTCATGCATTAAAAAAGATTAGTTTTATCCTGTAGATGCAAATTATAGAAGTTGGATTTGGGTCAGTATAAACAGAGGGCACTACCTTGTGAAATAGTGAGTTTATCTTCTCATCTAGTTACCAGAAGTACTCAAATCTGGGCGAATAAAACCTAATTATAAATGGTCCCAATTATATTCCCTACCTGATATCCTCTAGAGGAAAAGACTGTATTAACTTGAACCTGGCCCAGATGAATTTCATGATTTCAGAATTAAGATGCATTGAGTTTATATTCTAATAATGGTATTACAGAATTGTGTTTTTTAATAAGTGAATTAGTACATTAAAGGACTCATGCACATGATATATATGTATGCATCCGTATTAAATGTATGTATTATATATTTGTTTTCCTATGACAGATTTGACTTTTTCTGCTAATTTTGGCTATGAACTTGCCATTGCATATCTATAGTATACTTTAGACTAAATTATAATGAAAATGTACTTGACTGATGGGCAACACATTCAAACCACGGAAGTTTAGAGTCATCCATGGCTTTCTTACCCTGATTATTTCTTGTCCAAAGCTCACAGACCAGACACTTTTTAAATCTGGTCACATATCCTCCCCAGTTGAGGGATTTATTCTGAAGAACCTAGCGCTGAATTATTCTTTAAAAGCTTTATTTTCATCTAGGTAACAAACTAAACTGTTTTGTAGTTTTATAAATGCACTGTGATGCACAGAGAATTACTATGATTCATTTTATGATTTTGTGCATAGTAGAGTAGTAGGCATTGTCTCCCCATATGGCAGGTCTTTGCTGCCAAAAATTTTATGATTTTAGGCAATAGCAAAGAGATTCCATACAAAAAGTTACCTCGGCTTTAGTTCCTTCACGTACTATAAACGTGGGCATATTTTATTTGATATCAAAGGTATACCAATGTAGAATTATACAGATTCTTTCTTATAGCATAGTATATAGTTAAATGTTTTGTCACTGAGTTAGTAAGTCTACACAATAAACTAATCTATTTAGTCTGGCAGAATAAAAACTTCTATCAAGGATATTAATGTATAGTGACAAATGGTTCTATAAGATTGTCAATACAAATGAATGGTAAGCATAGAATCTTAGTAAATTTATGTTTTTTCCTCAAAAATGTGACTGTTAATTATTGTTTTATTTCTCTAAGAGATGAGAATAGTCCCAGTTGTGAATTAGATTAGTCTTCCCAAAATATTGCTAAATGCCAGGATTTAGTCTCAAGGTCATACACTTTTCCTTAGATGACCGCATGGGTTTCACTGCCAACCAAAAACTAACAAGAGCCCAGTTTGAATCTCAGCTCCCATCTCTTCTCTCAGCTCCAAACTCTTATTTCTCATTGCCTCCTTGGCATCTCTATGTCACAATAAAGTTGTAGACATCAGAACTTCAAAACATATACTCAGAAATTACTCATCTCTGAGTCTTCCTCAGCTTGATAAATGTCACCACAATTCACCCACTTGTTCAGACCCCACACTTGTCTCTGATCAATCACAGCATGGTATTCCCAACACCCTCCCGATGGGTTGCTGTCACACTTGGTGTAAAATCCAACACCTTTTCCACGTACTGCTCTATGCGGTCTGGACTCTTCCTAGCCCACCTCCTTCCACTCTCTGCCTTGCTGACTGCACCACGGCCACATTAGTCTCACTTCTGTTATAGAATATGCAAGTTTTTTGCCTTCGTGCTCTGCGTGTGCTGTGCGCTCTGCCTCTACCTTTCCACCTCCGGGTCCTCCCCACAGCTCACACCCTGGTTCATTCGGGCACATTCTCAGATGTCTTTTCTGTTGCAGAGCCTTCTCTGGAAGACAAAACAAAGCAAACGGGGCTCTGTCCTTGTCACTCTGTATCTTGACCTTACCTGAAATAACATTATATTTATTGTTCATGTCTTCGTTTTTTTTCTCCCTGAGAGTGCGCTCCACCAGGACAGATGTATTGTTTGTTTCAATGAGATTTTACCAGTGCATAAAACACACCCAGTAAATATTGGCTGAATATATGAAATGAATACCTTAGCACAGTGCTATAAGAGTTTAATAAATTTCATTCCCATGCCCTTTCTCATTCGCAACTAAATAACTTTGAAATTGTATAAAGTTGTTGTTCGCATAGTCACTTTGCTTAAAACATCACAAATGTTCAATGTATCCATTTTGTTTATATAATATTAGTGCCACCCCCAGGGCACTGTAACAGTGAAAAAGTTTGACTCTGATTCAACTACTGACATCGCTGCCCTCTCAGCTGTTGACCATAGACGAATCGAAACGTTTCTGACCCTTGATTTCATTACCAATGAAAAGCAGTTAATAATTTCTTCAAGAGATTGGAAGTTATACATTACATTCACCTTATGTGATATTTGCAGTCAAATAGGTCCTTAATAAATATGGCTGATATCTAATATGATGATTCCTTCCAAGTAATTGTTCCCAGCAAATTAAGTAAACAACTGACCTATTATTATAGCCACATCATTATTACTATTGGTAAATAAGTAACCACAGACAGCTGTGCATTTCTAAATGCTGAGGTTGAGCCATAAGTACCTATTCTTTGGAAAACTCCTTGCAACATATTTCTATATTGACTTGGAAAAGTATATTTCAGGATCTTTTAAGGCTTCTTGAGTATTCCATGTGAATTTTTTAAATCTAATGAGAGTAAAGATTTGTCATATCAGTCAGATTGATTTCTCATTCTTCTATGAGAAAATGGGGTGAGAAAATTCTATTGATGTGTTGAACTTGTTCAGTGCAACACTACATCTGTCATTATACAATGTCCTTCATCTTCGAAATACACACATATATTTGGGAGAACTTTCTTCAGTATTTCCTGGACATTTTCCTTGGCTGCCCACAAAGTTTAGATCAGAGATTTTGTTCTTTGTGTGAGCTCTTCCTTGATCCCCTGGCCCTCGGCATTGCTCTGAGTCACAATTGCTGATGTCCATAGCAAAGTTTGTCTCTTCCTCATGTTGCCTGGTATGGAAGTGATGGGCCCTTTGGTTTTAAGCACTAGCAGTTTTTCTACACATTATTTCATTTTTCTTTCTCCACTTAAGGATACCATCTTTTTCTTCACACGTATGTGTTATTTCTAGTCCAAATAAACAAACAAAAGACAATAAAAAACTAACAAAAGGGGTTAGAGTATGTATATGTGTGTGTGAATATGGAGATGAAATAAATATTTGTCAGTATTATGCATGTCTGGCTCTAAATCTTACCTCTCCTCACCCCAAGCGGATATCCTTCATATGTATGGTGCTGGTTTTCAGGAAATATTTTTCTAGTCTTATGTTTTTTTTTTCATTCTTCTTTATGAACGTGTATTTTCCCATGTTTTATTTTCATTTGGACTGTTACCTTGTAGAGATTGTGAGCTTAGACTCTGGACCCAAAATGCCTGGTCTTAAATCTGAATTCTATCTTGTACCTGAGCTCCACATTACCTTCTCTACCGTTTGGCTGATCTGAGTAAGTGGAGCTATTAATACAAAATACATGCACATTATTTGATTTTTTTAAATGTTACTTTAAAATTACTTTAAAATGTAAAGTACAAAGCACACAGGCTGACTTAGAGTAAACTCTCCATAAATACCAACCATTATTGTCATTAAGTTCATAAAGTATTACTGACTGCATTCTCTATCTCCTTTTGGAAAATTACATGTCATCTTTTGGTAACATTCCCATTTGGCTTGATATTGCCAAATTACAGAATATTGGAGCTTGAAGAAACTTAGTCCAGCCCTTATTACCCAAATGAAATAACTGAAGCTTTGAGAAACCGTGGCGCTGATCATATACCTCATTAGAGAAAGAACAGGTTCTGACACTCTCTCATGGCTCTTTCCATGGCTCATTGGTTTACTTGCTTGCTTTTGGTGGAGAGGAGAAAGTAAGTTTGTCTTCCACTGACTTTTATCCCCTTCCAAACTATCCTCTGCTGTAGAAGGAGTTGATTGAATAAACCACTCCCTTGGTAATACTAGTCCAACCCTCTAATAAAGCTAATAGCCTTTCCCCATTTTGACTGTAAGATTTCTACACAGGTCTCTTCAGATTTCCTCAAATTATTTTATTCTCCCTCCTCTTCAGCCATCTTTTAGAAGTTTTTTCTTTTTTTATAGACTTACAGGATTGACTTACAAATAAGCAATCACACTTCATAGTGTGATTTTACAGGTGATAATTATCTTCCCTACACTTCTCTCTTCTTCCTATTAGTTGATGCCTGCAATTCTGCTAAGAACATCTTACCCTTTTAACTTGAAACATGGCTTATAGATGGAATACAATGTCTTCAGAGTCCTTTAAAACACAATAAATTATATTACGTGAATGTGAGATCTGAAAATAGACACTGGAACAGAAGATGACACTGATGCCTTCTTAGATGGTCATCTCCTCTCTGCTTGTACTCTCACACATGAATATCTTTCATCCCTGAATTAATGAGTTATGTTTAGATCCATGACAATCTACAAGAGGATATGAGTCTTGAGTTCATTCTTTTCACAGTGGTAGGAAGAAGTATAACTCCAAAGAGTTAAATGCATTTGTCCAAAGTCATCTATTTGTGGCAACAGATTGTCTTCCCTTACCATCTCTCCTTAGCGGAACACCTTCCGATTGCTATCTCAAAGTCTACTCTCTTCTTTCCCAATTAAGCCAGCCTCCATGTTCACTTTCCTTTGTACCCAGTGGTACTAGGTTAAATATCAACTTTTAAATTAGTTTTTAAACATCTTTTATATTATGCATAGTTAATATATTTTAAAGATGTAGTAAATTAAATATCCTTAAAATCAATTTTTATGGGTTACTATTGCATGATACACATTCTTTTACACTTTTGATCATGTTGATTCCAATTATTAATCTCTGTAAGGAAGATACATTGTACATGATGTGAAAGCCCAACAAAACATGTAATTTATTAATGTGTCCAACATTTGTGAGTTCTTTCTATGTTCTACCATATATAACAGTTGAATATATTATTTAGAGGTTAGAAATGCTAGATATACTAAAAGTTTTTTTTTTTTAAATAAATGAGTAGCTTTAATAGAAATGGGTAAATGTGAAGGGAAAGTTGGGTTTTTACAAAAGCTGAATTTCATTTTAGCCATGCTAAATTGGGCATGATAGTAAGAGAAAGAAATACCAATATCCAGAAAGAAATACACTTACAGGAAAGCAAGGATATGAGACATTAGCTATGGAGCTGAAGATAAAGATTTGAGAGCCATTTGCTGGAGATGCTATTTTGCAAAGTTCAGTGTGACAAATTATAAAACCATAGAGAGCTAAAGCGACTCATGAATGTGAAATATTTTTTAATTAGACATGAAGCATTTATTGATACACCATCCAGTGTGGAGTACATTGTTACTGCTACTGGGACAAACTTTGCTGCAGACATCAGGAATTGTGACTCAGAGCAAAATTTGAAGACTGAACAAGTGGAGAGGCACGTGGAAGAGAATGTACAGTTTTTAAAAAGCAATTACAAGCAATGTATCAACACACACAGGAGACCATAGGAAAACTGTATTCTCAAGGGACATAAAAGGGTCAACAGAAGGAAGGAAGCTAATTGGGAAATACTTCCTATGGGCAATGTGAGCCATACAATATCAGGAAGTAATGGATGTAAACAGGTAGGGAAAAGCAGGGAGAGAATCCAGGATGGAGGGAATGATCTAACAGGAAGAGGAAGGGAGAAACCAAGGCCTGGGCGGGGAATAACAACCAGGCCATTTTGACTCTAGTGGAAAGGCCAGGTGAAAATGATCAAGACATAGCTCTAGAAAGGCTTCGAGGGTGTGTGGAATGGTGACAATGGGGGGTGAGAGAATGCTAATACTGTCCTTTGGAAGATACAGGCATTTTCATGTAATTTTTCACATGTTAGTTTTCTAAATCCAACTATTAATAGTTGGATTAATAGTGCACAGCCTAGTGCACAGCCTCCCTTTGTCAAAATTACATGGAAATATGTCTCATCCCAGCCTCCCCCACTTGCCGTTGGACCCTTCTTTTTTGTTTAACTGTAAAAAAGAGAGTAGACAGTGCCTGATAGATATTTGTGCTTGGCTAAAACTCTGCATAATGCTTTGAAATATTATTCTTCCCAGCAAATGTTAACAGTTGCTAATGTCATTCAAAAATAGTTGACGAAAATATGTTTGTGAAACATACAGCTTTTACTGTCAAATCATTTCCCGAGTGAAGAGAAAATACAGCAGTACTCTGCTATTTCCTGAATGGAAATCCTTTAATGTTGTCAAGGATTTCATCAAGCTGATGCCTTAAATAAGTGGGAAATTGTGTGCCCTCTGTGTTTTAATATCTGTTTCCTGATGATGAGGCAGCCACCCCACTCATCTGTCCAGATGGGACTACTACCCATCACATCCCTCTTGGCCTCAGATAGGATAACCAGAGCATAACTACTTTGGAGCAATGCAATTATGAATTTCTTGAGGGGGAAAGAGGAGAGATAAGTTCAGGGAAGTCAGCTAACGTGGTACGTGGGTAGTTCCAGGCAGCAAAAGGGTTAATCAGATTTTCATTTTAGATAGTCGCCTTAGTAACAATCAGAGAGCCCAGGCTGTATCTTTTCCATTTGTGGGGACTGTTTAGATTTACAGAGTAGCTTAGCTTATTATATACCTGCTTTGATTGCTGGATAAGGCTTGTGATTAAAAACAGAGTAAGATTCATTTTTATAATAATATAAAGAAGAGCAAAACATTAAAAATGATGTCACTGGTGGTCTATGGGTCTGGGAAATTACTGGAATTAGAACTCTGGTGCCGACAAGGCTCCTTGAAAAGTTAAAATAGATGAAGGTCAACATCTCCTGCTTAAACTTTCCCTGAAAATGAGTCTGTGTTCCTTATTTTTAGTAGTGAATGGCAATCCAACATCCAACTAGCTACTAATGCTATGAGAAATTGGAGAGTGACTTCATTTTTTGCAAATGGCATTAAGCTTTCGAAGATATATTTGTTAATACTGTGTATGAGATGCCATGTGGCCCTTCAATCAGGAATTTAAAAATATGTTTGCAAAGTACTTATTTTCGGAAGGTCTAGAAGAGTGGACTAGTGATACTAAAATGTTGGCATCTGTGACTTATTCATTGTCCCAGTAGCAGGGGAAGGAACCCGACACACTGCTCCCACATGGCCTCAGACCTCACCTGGAAAGACAGATTTCCTAAGGGCAGAGAAAAGCGTTCAGTCTGTTTGCCAGGACCACGTCTGTCTACAACAGCTGCTGCCAATTAGTGACAAGTGCTATGCAGTGAGGCCATGATGCTCGTGGAGCTACCAGAGTTCAGCAGTTTTAGAAATCACTCTCTGAAGAAAGAACACAAATCTTAGGAGCACAGTTCATTCCAGTTCCATGGTGGTAACTTGGAAAGCAGTGAGCCTGCTCCAAACATCTCAGAAGTCAGTGTGTCAAGCTTCGTTGGCCGTTGAGTTGATACATTATTTACAGACAGCTCTCTGACTTGCTTTTACTTATTATATTAACTGAAAAATACCCCAAGTTTCACCCTTGCCATTCCACCAGTATCAAATATTTAGCCAAGAGAGGCACTGGGGAGACTAAAAGATAAAATGAATAAACAGAACCTTGGAAGAGTTACAGGTTATCTGTTCAGACTCAGAGAAAGGAAAAATAAATTATTGAGAAGTGAGAATAGCTTAATAATTATAGACATGTCACTTGAGTAGGATTGCTTTCCTTCTGAGTATGTTTGCCTCTGAATGAATGGGATGCTATGTGTTGGTTTTAGGGTAAACAAGAGAAAAATGGCCATTATGATGCATGGAGTAATTTGTAAGATGGAGCTTCTCTACCTCAAGTGAGGAGCCTATTGTAGGCCAGGTGAAGAGGCTCCCAATTCCAAAATTCAGGGAGAAAGGTCTTAGAATTCAGGAGGCAGGAACAGAGAAAGAAGAAGGCAGAAGACAAATCATAGTAACAATTTTTCCTATGACCAGAAAAGGATGAAGAAACATTCTGTCTCCTTCTCTCTTCTTCCTCTAACAAATGACCCTTATTCTTGGACACAGGAATTTAGCTAGATTAAGAACTAAATAACCTTCTTGGAATCTAACCTTGAGACCTGACCATTTGCAATATTGGGTCTATGCCAGTTCTTTGCTCAGTCTAAGTAAGATATAGATTCTTTTGAAAGAAAAAAAAAAATTCAGTAGGTTCAAGGTTTTCCAGGGATTTATGAACTGCCCTTTGAGAAAAGCCCAATTAAGTCAACTGTTCTATTTACTGTCTTTCAAATGCGCGTTTCTACTACAAAAGAGATTAAGCGGGGTAATAGTGTGTTTGTTTTCATATTTGTTGTATTAGGATTAAAATGAAAACTTCAAATTAAAAAATGCTCAGAATTATTGAAGACCCTCATGGGTTTGTAGCCTCTGGGTTAAGAAAAACTGGAGAAGGTGAAAAATGTATTTTGAGTTCCAAATGATACATTTTCAAATGAACTTTTAAAGTATATTTATAACCAGGACTCCCTGTATTTAATCATTTCACACTAATTTTTTCCTGGTTTCACTAAAGAATGTTTTCAGCACAATCATCTAACTTTATCAACATAATAGCTTGTTGACCAAAAACAAGCTATAAATATTTGGTTGCAGTATGAAAGAATTTTTCAAATGTCTAATAATATATCTAAGCTTGAGTATTTATTAGGATGTCTATGAACTTTCCTGTCTCCTTTGCTCTTTTTTTGTTTTTTTTTTTTTTTAATTCTGCCGGGTCATTATATATTGAGATTGTCTGAGTATCTATGTAAAATTTGAGCTTGTGAACCAGAATATAGTCAAAAATCCCCAGATGTTCCTCAAAGCTGACATAATGAAGATAATTTTTATTTTACTGAGGAAATTATGGAAAGGTGAAAAGGGATCAGTTTCCCATTCTCCTTCTAAATTGGTGGGGGAAATTTGGATTATCATCAACTTACGACAGAATTTAACCTCAGGATCATCTAAAAACTTCTCCCTCGGTATCCAAATCACTTTTCCAATTCTTGTTCTTTTCTGAATTCTTCAGCCAGGATGTTTTTTTATATCCCCTTGCTTGATTTTTGAATCTTTTCTTCTCCACAATTCAAAATCTTGCAGACATTTTCAATATAACTGCCCTTTGGTGATTTTTTAGAACACGAAGGATTGTCATTGTCCGTAGCAGGTGATCAGCAAGTAACTGTCAATTGGTGGGTTTGATCATTAGAATTCTAATGATTTCAAGAGTCCAAATGATACATGGACTAAAAATTCATGTGCAGGAAAGATGGGTGAATATGAGGCATAATTGGAGGATTTCAAGTGGTTGTTCAGTGTGTCCATATAGTCATATAACAACTGAGGTCAGTGAGGAAGCTGTTTATATACCACAGTGTGTGGGGAGAGGAGGTGAAGGAAGGTGAGTAGGAAAACCAAAGAACACAGGAGAATACATAACTATTATTAATTAGAGCACATGTCAAAACAGTATGGATTAAAACCTGATCAATTTTAGTCAAGGATACAAAAACTTTAGATCGAGAAAATAATAAACACGATTCAAGAACAATTAATGAAGGAAGGACTTTAAAGAGAAGACTATCAAACAGTTTCACTGAATTTTCATGGGAAGGAGGGGCTAGAGACAAAAAAGATAAAAGAGTTCCGGGTAGCTTTTGATATCCTTTTGCCTTAGTGAAGAAGAACAAATGCTCTTCAAAGCATCCTACCCTGTGAGTGGACTAGGTCCTTGTAGGAACCATTTCAGGCTTCCCAACACCCTTATAAAGACAAGGATATTCAGTTGAGGACTCTGTTAAGAATGAGGAGAACTTGGCTCAGTACCAGAGCAAAACAGTAAAAATAGGACCGTGAGAAAAGATTAGGGTTCCAGCATATCCAATCATTTTACTTCAAAAATATAAGGCAAGGTTACATTAAAAAAAAAAAATAGAAGTTATGTGACATAACTGCCTTTCAAGATAGGAAGAGATATTATGATTCAACCAGAGTTCTATCATGATTTCAGAAAGCTGGAATGAAATAAATTTCATCGTAACTAAAGACATTCAGATGACATCTCCTTAGGGTTAGATTTCTGGAAGCTTTCAGTTTAGAAAAAAACAAAACACAACACAACAAAACCCAAATCCCTCACTTGCCATTTATTACTTCCACCACGTGGCTTAGCTCTTTCACCTGTTTTATATTAGCCAATCAGAGGTCATTATCTTTTCACAAACAATTCCAGGAATAGGGATTATTTTATTAGACAATATTAGACGTGCAGGGTATGAATTCTTATTTCTGTCTCTAACTTTAGGCATTTTCAGTAGGAGCATGCCTGAGTGTTTGCCTCATGTGTTTTGAAATATCCTATTGCCTTTCTTTGATTTATCTGTGTATGTGGAATTTCCTAAAAGGTAATTTATAGCAATCCTGATTCTTCAGTTCTTTCCTCAAGTTGGCAAATTTCTTGCAAAAAGAAGTTTCAGTAAGTTACTCCTCCTTAAAATCTGAGTCATATTCTGGCTTCTGTAACAGTATCCTGAAAATAGCTGAGAAATTCTGTTGCTTTTTCTTTGTTTACCAATTTTAAGATCATTATGCATACTCTAATGAATAATTATAATTATGCATTCATGATGTTACTTGGGCTGGCTTAAGTCAGAAATAGTGTGAAGCAGCTAATCTCAAAGCTACAGGCTGTTTCCCATCACTTAGATTCTGATCAGAGCTGTTTGTTGAGTCTTATTGGAACACGGACTCACTATGCTCTAGTCCCAAGGCTGGACCCTTTCCTTTATCACGAGTTTCACTCCATGCCCTTTCTCCTCACCCCCAAAATCTTTGCTTGTAAAAGACAGGAAAAACTACAAGATGATTTGGTTTTGTTAGTCTATTCACAGCAATTAAATGAGAAGGATTTTTAAAATTCTCCAGTTTATTTATAATCCATACTTGGCAATATGCACAATAAATGAAGATAGTGTCATATTTCATGTTTGAGATTTTATTATCAAATTCAGCCTTATCACTGAATTTACTTTGGGGTTGCTTAAAATAGTCTGGAGAAAAACTACCAAACTTTCTTCTGTATGTTGTAGAGTAGTACAATATGGGCTGAATGGGAAGTTGGCCCATGGATCTTCTATGTTATGCCCTTATCAACGTTTCTACATTAGTCACAAAGTGTTCCCTGATTGGCTTTGATGAGGAGGACACTTTCAGATCTCTTTGAATAGCCTGAATAAGAAAACAACAACAAAAATGCTCTTATATAGTCTTAGATATTAGGAAGTGGACCTTGGGTTACTCAGTAATAGCACAACATGGAAATATATGCTCAAGCTTATTGCCTTATCTGGGGGTGCACAGTCTCAGAAGAAATAGAAGATACCAGCAAATAAAAGCCTTTGCCTTGGATCTCCCAAGGGGCAGAGCGAACTCCATCTTGGGTTAGGAGTTACCTTCTGCAGGGTAACTGTATTTCAGAGAAAATACAGTTTAGGGTAAATTAGTGACACAGTGTGTGGTTCACAAATGTAATGGAGGAGAAGCAACATCAAAGTGTGTGTAGAAGTACATGTGTTTGTTGACGGTATTCTATCCTGGTTCCCAGGAAGCGAGGCCCTTCTGTGTCATGTGTATTTATAGTCACTGTACTTATTTAAATTGCTAAATTTTAAAAAACACCATGAATTTTTTTTTAACATCAGGAAAGGAAAGCAAAGATTTAAAAAATGCTGAAAAAACACTAGACATGTCTGTGAGTTTCTTTTATCTAAAGTACATGAAATCCTAGAGCCAGCCCAATTCATAATTGCCAGATCATGGGAGAAGCCCAAGTGTCCATCAATCCACGAACGGATCAATAAACTGGTATATGTACACCATGGAATACTATGCAGCCCTAAAGAAAAACGGAGACTTTACCTCCTTCATGTTTACATGGATGGAACTGGAAAATGTGCTTCTTACCAAAGTGTCTCAGGAATGGAAGAAAAAGTATCCAATGTACACAGCCCTTTTATGAAACTAATCTATAACTCTCAAGCAAGAGATACAACTTAATTCTAGCCCAAAAATATGGGGAGGGGGTGGGGAAGGGGAGGGGAGAAGGGTGGATGGGTGGTGGGAGGGTGATGGGAAAGATCACCTATATATCTGTCTAACAAGGGTACAAGTGAACTTTTCTAGGACTAGAATATAAATCTGTTGATACAATGATCAACCAAATGACATGAAATCTATGTTAACCAGCTTGATGAAAGTGTTTCAAATTGTATATGAAACAGCACAATGTACCCCATGTTTGCATCAATGTATACAGAGATCAATTAATGAAAAAAAAAAAAAAGAAAGAAAGAAACCTCAAACTCCTGGGTTCTAACAATCCTCTGGCCTCAGCTTCCTGAGGACCTGGGACTACAGATCTGTGCTACAATGCCTGACTAATTTTTCTATTTTTAGTAGAGACAGTGGTCTCACTCTTGCTCAGACTGGTCTTTATTATTATTATTATTAAATCATAGCTGGGTACATTAATGCTGGTCTTGAATTCCTGACCTCAAGTGATCCTCCAGGCTTGGCCTCCCAGAATGCTAGGATTATAGGCATAAGCTACCAAACCCTCACCACCTCTTACACTTCTGAATATCCAATGTCATGGGTATAAATATATTAATCTGATTTAAAAGAGCTGTTGATTAAGGTTGCTGTAAGGATAGCCCAGATTCAATAGTAATAACAAGAAAATATTCAGAAAATCATTTATATTTTCCTAAACAGATGTGTATTGCTGTGGGACATAATTAACTGGAATAAAAACTGACTTGGGAAACCATAAATGTGCATTCTAGTTCCAGCTTTTCTACTAGCTTTCTTTCAGATCTTGTGTAAAACATTATATCTTTATACATTTATTTTTTAACTAGTAAAATAATACTTTGTAATCTCCTAATATCTGATCTTATAATATTTTCTTTAAGGTTAATGATACATTTTCTAAAAGAAGACTGAATTATCAGTTACAGTGAGAATAAGGCAGAATTCCACAAAAGAAAATACAGCAGAAAAAACCAAAGCATCAATCTCAGACATAATCTAATGTCTGATGCAAAGAATTTGTATGAGGCTTTGGTAAGAGGTCTAACATGTTACAAATTAATGATTGGCAATAGTCAAAAGTTGGCTGTTTCCTGTTATCCTTATTCATACATGACCAGTGTTGTTACTCCATTAGATGTAAATAGACATGATAGATAGTACCCTGATTCTCTCTGCTGAGAGCTAGATTTATTCTCCTGATCTTCACAAAATCATTCTGATCATTCTTTCAGGATGTGTGTCCCAACATCCTCTCCACTGTAAAACATTTTTGAAATCTTGAATATCCATTTAAAACCCAGAGTAGAACCACCTAAAACCTATCAGCAGGAATGGGAATATGTTGATCAGGGGGTGCAAAGATCATCATGAGTGGTTGTGCAATAAGATGGAAGCAGTATGTTGCTGAGAGTTCGTCAGAGTTCTGCGTGAGCTGTACCTCACTTTTACTACATGTGAAATTGCCTTGCTGAAACCTTTTCAGAAAACAAGTACTAGGTAATATTTTGGATTAAACCTTTTGAAACTGCCATTTTCAGGTCAAAAATACTCAAATAGCAATGACTGTATATGTTTCAATTTCATATTTCAATTGCTGCCGAAAATGTCTCTAATAGAAATTGGAACTTGCTTTACTCAGATATAAATGCCATAACTCAGGGAGAAAAGTCTGCCTATATTCTAAAGTTAACTTTGAAAATCACCTGAAGAAAATGATAGTCTAGGACCTATAAAACTTAGATGATCATAAAACTATTACTGGATTTTCTATTTTCTCCCTTTGCAGGAGTATTTGAATCTAATGTTAGTATCATTCTGGATCCTCAATACCAATTTTTATTGGTATTTGGCCTTTCAGAAAAAAAAAAAACAGATGTAATAATGTTTACTTACTATTTGTTAATTTCTTTCCAGCAAAAGGTATTTAAAATAATTTTACTTCTTTCACCATTTGTTAAATTTAACGTCACAGTTTCACAGATGAAAGGAAGAGAACCAAACTTCATCTCAGGAAAGGAAAAACACAGTTGTGCCCGCCCACTGTCTTAATTTTCTGTTGTTAAATGATACAAGTTAGTTGACTACTAAATAACGCTTACAGAGTCACATTTGAGATAATTCTTGTTATATTCTGCCTGCCACAGTGATAACTGTTTTACTTAATTTAGTTTTCTTATTAAAAAAAAAAACAAACCTCCTGTACTTAATTACTTTTGTTCTCAGGTTCCTCCCCTTAAGTAATTGTGTAATCAGTGATCAAGTATACCAGGCTTTAGGAACAGTTTGATGTCTCTAGGGTGTTTGTACCGCCTCATTTGGTGGGCTGGTCTGAAAGAAGATAATAGGGTTGGCATTAGTGAAGGCAGCTCTGGAACAATGCTTTCAATTTATTTTAAGGACTACAACTCTTGCTATTACGTTTAATTCCCCATTTATTGGAGAAAAGTACACACTACATTTAAAAGTGCAGGATAAAATCCATTTATATTTGAACAATACTTTCATGAAATATTTGAGCTCCGAGTACTTTGAGAAGCTTGCCTTTTTTGAACCTGACCATGATAAAAGCACAATTAGAAGGAAGAGAACACTTCCCTGGTCATAGAATACAGATCTCTCAGATGGAGGACGGTGTGAATCAGGATCTCTCTCAGCAATACAAGACAGGTTTACTCCTGGCAGTTGAAAAAATCATTTAACTGAGCTTTTCTTCTCCTTGTAAATGTATAAGCAAATATTTTTTTGCTGCTACATTTTCAAACCACCTATTTGTGATGAGTTTCTGAGATTTATTTTTAAATAACTGATATTCCTTCTAAAGATAAAAAAAAATGAGAAAAGGAAAAACAAGGAAGAAGAAGGAAAAAAAGAACAACAGTCTGCTGGACAAATCCACCTCACTTGCTGACAGTTGAAACAGGCCTTCTCAGTGATGGATCTGGTGTTGGTTCTGTTGATACACATGTTTAAGTAGAGCCTTTCGACCTCTTTGCTTTGTTTCTAGAAAGTCAGCTATGTACCCTTAATGTGGAAATTCTTATGAAATTCTTATCAAAATCCTCAGCTAAGATTCTGGCTCACTGTTTGTTACTTCCAGCTTTCCCTGTGAGCCCTGGTTAGCAGTATCCATGCTAGAAATAAATTAAAACTGGACAAAGAATAATTAAAACAAAATATTTCTCTACTATCACAGGGTTTTGTTTCCCAATTACATAAATAAGCAGAGATTAATTCCTCCTTAAAAATTTCCAGTATAAAATCTCTACAAGATAATTGAAGCCAACTTATTAATGTTTATATTTACTTACTTAGGAGCATTATTCTTAAGGCATTGGTATTTTCAAGGAAATTTTTTATTCCTAAAAAGAAAAACTTTTACCTCCACCCCCCCCAACAACCTTTAATTTGAATTTTTTAGTTCCCTTTAGCAATCAAATTAAAAAAAGAAAATCAAGGAAACCAGCAACACAATCAGATCCATTTTCTGATATTGCACTGCATTCTATTAAGTGGCACTAATTGCTTTGGGAATGGAAATTAATTGAGAAGCTCTCACTATCTTTGCATGGTTGCTGGATCTTACACATTATCTGTGGAGTTCATTCGAAGTGAGCCATTTTCTCACACTGCCTCCACATTCCATGACCTAATATGAACAAATGTATGTGTAATGTGGCAGTGCGTCACCACTAAAACGCTGTGATTCAATGTAGCCAAAGTACATAAAGATGACAATATAATTATTTCCCAATTACCCCACAGTGGCAGAATAAACAGCATTTCAATGTAAAGTGTAATTGATTCCTAATTACTGTACACTCACAGAAAGGCCACAGTCCATATCTTCATTAAATAGTGAAAACAGAAAATAACTATTCATAAGGAAAGAATTAGCATATACTTTATGCTTATTTACTTTCTAATCTGTAAATATTTTAGATTCTGCACTGCGTAAAGGCTGCACAGTCTGTATTATGGATTCAGATAGTCCTTAGGGACACAGAATTTCTCCAGTGATGTTCATTCAGGAGCGGAAAATAATGTTGGCTATTTGATATTTAATGTGCTCTGCGGAGTGTGGTTCAGCTCATTCATTTCCAAAACAAGGGTGTATAAGGGAAAATATCCACCTATGAATTGAAGGCACATTCACTGTCACAAGCATTAGGACCTGTGAGGGATCACGAATACTGAGAGAGAAAAGACTGACACCATGGTAGAGGGTTTGGGAATGAGATCCATCTACCACCTGGTGTGCGAGATGAACAGTGTGGTTTCTAATCATGACTACTATCATGCAATTTTTGTTAGAGAGGGGTCTATGAGATATGCAGAGGGGAAAAATATCTCTGTGAATTATGAAGGTATCAGAAAATTAAATACAAAACACACACCACACACACCCACAAAGAATAAAATGGAGCCTATGATCTAATACTTACATGAAAGTACAGGACATTGACTTTTAACTGTGCTGGAGTTGATTACTTTCACATTCACATTGTTCTAATACAAGGATTTGTGGAAAAAAAAAATGATTACCTATAACTTGGCGAAAAAGATTCAGATGACCTACAGATGTTAGACTGCAATATAATTTAAAATATTTACTTCAGGACTATTCAAATGATGGTTAATAAAAAAGTATGCATTGGACTCCACCAGTATTTTAACTAATGGCTGTGATAATTTAGGTGTACTTCAAATAAACTTCTCTTTCCACATTTGTAAGTGTGTAATAATTAGAAAGATTGTAGGTTATTCATTAATCATTTTTTTGAGTTTTAGCTTATATAAAAATTATACAAGGAAATATAACATTACAGTATCTGTTTGTTTTACTGAATCAAATAAATATCAGGCAGGTCACAGGCTAATCTCCTAGTTTCAAGCTCTTTCATGGCATGGTAACTTCGGAAATAAGCACTAAGAAAGCGGGTAGTGGAACCCTTGGGGTCCTGTCTAAATTGCCTTTGCAGGGTGGCATATACAAAACCTCAGCTGCTAAGCCAGTTAGCTAATAAAAAATTCAAGGCTATCCTTTTTCCCAGAGAATTTTCCTCCATCCCTATGCATGGGAGTTTATGCCTGCCCCTTTGGCCCAGTAGAACTTGTCCAGCGACTGTCTTCTTTCAACTGTAAACCAATCAGATAAAATTTTAATGTAAAGTCTTAAATGTAAACTAACCAGAAAGAGATGTACCTAAATTGGGACAGAATTTTTTTTATATGAAAGGGGCTGTAAACAGGAATAAGTGAAGCAGGTCTAGACCAGGGTGCCAACAGGTTGTGCAGAATATAAAGCTGGATAAGGGAGAGTTTGTCACACTGGAGCAACTGGTGACAAAGAATTTAATATTCTCACAAAGCATTTCCTGAATACTTGGGAAAAGTGTAAATATTCATTAAATGAAGTAGAGACAGCAGAGCTGCCTTTGTAATATATTGAGAAATGAATAAAAAGGATCAGAAAAGTGGCAAGCAAGAATGAATTTGCTATAGAAGTCCAGAAAACCCACAAATTAACTATATTGCTAAAGAGGGCCCAGAGGTTAGTGCATTTATTAAAGCAATAAGGAGCATATTGGTGAGGGAACCAGCATTATTAAAATCTCAGTATTGACATTTCTAAAGTTCAAGGCTGAAGGCAAAACACACCATTCCAGAACTAAGAACATATACATTTATACATACATATATTACTGAGAACCTTAGTATCTGTCTATCTATCCATCCATCCATCTACATTATATACACACACACTACTGATTCACCCACTCTTTCATCAAAAGGGTTCAGATGACCGTATATTGGAAAGGAGACTGTCCATGTCTTTTAAAGCTGTGGTCCCCAAACCCCCCAGGCTGCAGATCAGTTACTAGTGCATAACATGTTAAGAACCAGACACACAGAATCATGGCCTGAGCTCTACCTCCTGTCCCATCCTTTCCACCCCCAATCCCTCCCCCCAGTTCATGGAAAAATTGCCTTCCATGAAACTGGTCCCTGTGCCCAAAAGGTTTCAGTCTGTAATCTGTTAGGAAATGGGCCATATAGTAGGAGTTGAGTTGCATTCAAGAGAGGGAAGCCTCCTCTCCCTTTTAGCTGCTCCCCGTCACTCACATCACCACCTGAGCTCTGCCTCCTATCCCATCCACCCCCCAACTCCATCTGTGAAACAATTATCTTCCATGAAACAAGTTCTTGGTGCCATTGTTTTAAAGCATATTGGTGTTCTGTGTTCTTTAGGTAATGGCCATTTAGGACCACAAGAAGAGATACAGGAGAAATACCAGGAAACAAAGTTTATTATACTCCCAGGTCCTAGAGATGACATGCCTGCATGCCTTATTGATTCACAGAGGACATGCCAGGAGTTGCTCTGCATACTTGCCCTGGAATTCTAAAGACATAGAAATACTGTCTCCTGATGTGCATGGGCCAGATTGAAGAGGTATGGCTCTGGACTGGTTCTTATAACAAAGGCAGGCTTCCACCTAAGTCTTTGCTATCTAAGAATAGGCCAGATAGCAATCTAGAAAGTCATAACCCATAAGTCAATGATAGTTACGATAGTACTACCAGAACCAAGTCATAAAATTACTCAGAGAACTTATGAACCAAGCACCATGGGCATATCCACAGGGACACAACTGTGATCCCATTTCAGTGAACTTCTACTCTTATATGTAAAATTTCTGAAGTGTCAGAGCCAATAGACAGCAGCTGGGGGAGACAGTGTTTCTCAGACAGAAGTGTGGGGTTTTTTGTATGTCAAAACACAATATACAGAAAAAATTTTAAAAGATATATATATATGTGTGTATATACGTTTATAAAATGCATTTGGTAAATTGTCTGAGTTGACTCTAACACACAGAACCACCATTTTGTTTCCCTAGATGAGTACAGACATAAAGGTGTTAAATAATAAATTAAATCAGAGCAAATTTTTTACCTCACAGTGTGCCCACTTGATCCCTAAGCCTATTTAGTAAACATTTCTCAGTTTCCTGAATGTGCCATCAGATTGGACATACTTAGCTGTTACTGGAACCTTAGTGTTGTTGCTCTTTGTCATAATATATTCCGAAGAGATCTAGGCTATCTTTGGAGCCTGAAAAAAGTCTTATCAGCTCACTATAGTGATATCATAGTAATCATACATATGAACAATGGATAAGAAGCATTTGCAGTCATTATAAACCATGTGTGCTCCAAGATGGGAGAGATTAAATCACAAAGATCTGTTGATGAAGATTTTAGGAGTGCATCGGTCTAGGGATCATGAGTCATGGCTCCAAAATAAAGAACTAGTTATTGAATCCCATACATTTTACCACCAAGACAGAATCCTAGCAGTTGTTGTGCTTTGGTGGTGGTGGGGTGGGGTGGGGTGGAGTGGGCATATTTTACATGTGATATTACTGCCACAATAGATTTTATATGGAAGACTATTAAGACTTGGCATCAGGGGAGATGGGTAGCTCTATAATTTGGATCATAGAACCCAACAGATTCCCTACTACTGGAGATTATCTAGGATAGTAAAAAGAGTCTACCTTTTTCTTTTGAAAGGTTCAATAGTATAGTTGCCATAGTTCCTAAGGGTTCTAGTGCAAGGCCATGCTATCTCTACTAGTGAACTGTGGACTCTAATACCTACTTGCTCTGAGCACCTGGCCATGGAATATCTAGAAATCATGCATATGAAACTGCCCAGGATAAACCAGATACTGTCACAATCATCAAGTCTTGTAGAATTGGCTGTGCAAGTACCATTACCATGGGTAGACCTACAGAGACAAAATTGTGATCCGATTTCACTAAACAACAGCTGCTATACATAAAACATCTGAAGTTGTCAATGGCCAACATATTTTTCTTCTTCTTTTTTTTTTGTATGAAAGGTTTTTCATTTCTTCTTGATTATAGTTACTACCATATTACAAAATACATTATTTTACACAGTAATGTTATCTAGAATACAAATATACACATACACATGTGCACACACGTGCACACACACGTAAGGGATGGTAAATTTACAGGTTCAAAAATAGGCGTTTTTCTCTTAAACTTGAGAGTTAGAATGAAAACTCTGTATATAGATTAAATTTTCTTTCCAACTTTAAAGAAAATAATTCAATATACTATGTGTATAGTATTCGGTGTTACTATGAGAAATCTGAATTCTGATCCTTTTCCTTTAAAATAGCCTGTTTTCTTTTTTAAAATTTCACTATAAAGAATATATTCTCACGTTGACCCCTTAACTCTGAAGACTATTACAAAATTTTATTTTTTCAGTTTATTTTTCTCTATTATTTCTTTGTGTATAGCTTCCCTGCACTATCTATCTTTATGCTTCTTGACCTTTAATTAGGTAAACCTAGCATCTTGCCTCCATATGTCTTAACTTCATGTTTACTATTGTTTACCTTTTTCTCTGCATTTTGAAAAATTTTGTCAAGTTTAATATTTGGAGTGCCTGCTTAATATTCTGTCCCACATGCTTTATTATACAGAATGTCCATTTGAAGTTTTAAATGATTTTTTAACATTTTTTTTACTTATAAATATTCTTTTTATTCTATAATTGTTTTTTCATAATAGCTAGTATATTCTTAGAGATACTATGCCTTGCATTTCTCAAGAGATACAAATTTGAATATTTAATGTTCTCTTTTACTATCTGAAGTATGCCTGTTTCTTTTGGGTCGTTTGTTCCATGTGCTCATTTTGGTCCATCTATTTCATGTTTATGGTTGCTATCAAATTTCTGATGATTCTTAGTTTGTACTTCTGAATGAATGGCTGTGTTAATTAAGTACATGGTGCAAATTGCCTCTTCAGTTGTAGAAGTGTATTTCACAAAATGGTATATCTGTTGAATGAAACAACTGACAACTGGCTCTAGGTAAATTGAAGGGATTTCTCAACATGTAGGCATCTCTAAAAAGTACCCAGAGGGTAAAAAGTAGGCATACAGGGGACTCTTGTAATCACTGTAAAAAGAGTTGATACACTTTTTTTATTTTATTTAAATTTTTTAAAACTTATAAACTGATAACACTGAAATTTTCTCATTCTTAAGTTTTAACAGCAAATCAATTCAATGTTTGTTTCTATTTGACTTTGAAATAATTTGTTTGATACTCAAGAAATTATTAATTATTAAATGTTGACTTTTTCTATGAAAACTAAAATCACAACATCCTTTACAGTTACAATATGATAGAGCAAATAATGGGTAGAATTTTGAGGACTTGACTTTTAATGTTTACCATCAACTTTTTTAATAGCACATAGGTTGAAAAATTCTAATATTGCCTTCTAAAAAAGTTGAAATTATCTTCTGACTAAGCAGCAGATAATTTTTGCAATTGAAGGATTAAATATTTCAGCATTATCCTCATTAAGCTGGGTTTATGGAATTTAAATTTCTCATGAGTTTCATACAAATTCTTGTCATACTGAAGTTGGGGGATGCTTCATTAAATAGAAATATATATGCATATATATGCATATATATATATACACACACACAGATGTTTTTTCAGAGTTCATTACAAGAGTATTTATTAATATCCCTTACATTTATCACTATAGAAGGTAGCATAAAATGTTAAATGTGTGTTGACATACTTTAGTTTCCATATGGTTCTGAGTGTGCAACTTAATCATTAATCCTTTTTCCTTATCAAGCAAATATTAGAGAATCGGTGTTTTTTTTTTTTTTTTGCAGTTTTTGTCCAGGGCTGGGTTTGAACCCACCACCTCCAGCATACGGGGCCGGCGCCCTACTCCTTTGAGCCACAGGCACTACCTGAGAATCGTTTTTTAATGATGAATTATTTTACTACACACATTTTTAATAAAATTCAAATTTTAGACACTAGTTCTCAGATATGCAAAAAAAATAGACCTTCTTTGTTCCCTAAGCAAGGTTCGTCTTTCTCATGAGCTTCATTGGGAAGAAGGGTAGAATATATGTTTTAACTTCCTAGGTTAATATATCTCCTTCTCTTTCAGCTTAAGGTCTCTTCCAAATAAATACTAATCTGCAAATACTCTTCCTGAAGGTTGTAATCTTCACATAGGTCTCTATGGGAGAAAGGAGGGTTACATGATACAGTGGTTGTAGATAGTTGAGTTCTTAGCTATATGTGAAAGTTTTTGTGTTATTCTCCTCTTGCACTGGTCTTTATGGCCAGTAGCTTGATAGTTTTTTTCACACTGATATTACCAGTAACCAGATAGTTATGCTTCTAATACCTTTCCTTTGGTGCAGGTGATCATTTAATAATTTTACCATGGAGTTAGTTTGCTCCCACCCCTCCCACGGCTCTAGCAGCAAAACTGTTTGTTGACTGACTAAGCTCCCATGGAATAGTGAGAACTTCTGGATCCTCACAGAGCTAAGGGAGGCCCATGAGTGTGAAGTTTGGCTTTCTAAATGCCCAAACATACAGGCTGTAGCTTGGGCATGCTGGTCAGGGTCTAAGCTCCACACATACTAGTTTAGCAACTATTACTCCTCAGCCTTCCTGTGTTAATCTGGAGGCTCCATGCAGGAGAGTCTTTTTTAAAAGTCAGAAACTGATAATGAGGTGGGGCTTTGAGCTTTTCCCTTATCACACATGGCCTATTCTAGGTTGATGCTACAACGAAAAGTCAGAAATTATGCAGAAAACGTAAGTCAGACCATTTGCTTTTCTGATGTCTTACTCTCTCTTTTCATTTCTACACTATGATAGAATTGGTGAAATATATTAACTTCTGTAGTGTTAATAATAAATAGCTTTAACTAATATGGTGGTATGGAAAAAATCCCTAAATAATTCACAAAAATGAATTTATTTGAATAATTACAGAGGACCTTCATAAATAATTATAATTTAAACTTATAATTTAAATCTCTAAGCTTATTTAACTTAGTTTAGAAATTTGTTAAATAATCTGGGTTATCTCTGTTAATAGAATAATTTTCTGACATCGGTTCTTTGTGATTTAAATTCTAATATCCACAAAATTAGTTATGGTTCTTCAGAAAAAGAGAATCACTAAAATATAGAAAGAGAGAAAAACATAGAAATTCATTTTAAGCAATTGGCTCGTACCATTGGAGGAGGTAGTCAGTCTGAAAGTTGTAGAATAGGCTAGCAGGTGAAAAATTGAGTCAGGAATTAATATTTGTCTTAGCAATGTGGACATAGTTCTTTTTTAGGAAACTTCAATTCTTGCTCTTAAGGCCTTTAACTGATTTAATGAGGCCCACCCACATTATTGAGGGTAATCCTCTTTACTTGAAGTCAAGTGATTGTAGATGTTACTTCAATATATAAAATAAATGTGGTTTATATCAACATCTATTATATATATATAGCCTAACAAAGTTGACAAATAAGTGGAAATATTATAGCTACTGAAATAATAAAACCATGGGATTTTCAGAGTCTATTTCACCTATCAAAAACTTTCAGTAGCAATATACCCTATAATATACAATGTCCTTGTTTATATATTATTAATTTATTATATTATAATACATTTTTCTATGACACTAAATTCATTCCTTAATACTCACATACAAACTGGTAAAAATGTAAATAAATATTCAGTCATTAAAAATATAATTTATTCTAGTTAACATAATTATTTATTACATGTGCTATGTAGATATAACATCAAGTGAATATCAGTTGACAAGTAATATGAGAATATGAGAATATAGAAAATAATCTCTCACTTAGAATGAGTTCTGTGAATATCAGTTGACAAGAAATATGAGAATATGAGAATATAGAAAATAATCTCTCACTTAGAATGAGTTCTGATGTTTGATAAATATTTTCACAAATTCCATAATTCAATTATTTATGTGTGGTTGCTCAAAAAGCACAGATACATACTCTTAAACTATTTTATTCTTTGTTAGTTTATATGTGATAGAAATTGTGTCTTATACCAAGTCATTGAATCTAATGTACATTTATTAATCTCATTTTTTAAGAATGATGATCTGACTTTCCAAACTAACCACCAGAACAGAAGAGTCTGATATTTCTTCTGAAAATAGAACCAGCTCTTTTAAATCAACTGTCTCAAATCAAAGACATATAGTTCTAACATTCCGAAGGGGCAAATGGAGTATGTAATTTAGGTATCTGATTGACTACATATTGATTAATGTATTTGCTATATATTAATTTTCATGATTTCATCTTTGTTTTTATAGTTCTTCTGAAAGACTTAAAAGATGTGTATGAGAGAGACTATTAATGAAAAGTAAAGAACACTTGAATGTAAGATAGGCCAACCCAAATAAAACAGAACAAAACAATATAAATCACCATATCAGGCTGGGCTCAATGGCTCACACCTGTAATCCTGATACTCTGGGAGGCAGGTGGATTGTTTGACCTCACTAGTTCGAGACCAACCTGAGCAAAAGCAAGACCCCATCTCTACTTAAAAAAAAAAAAAAAATGAAAAAAAGGAGAAAAAACTAAGGTAAGAGGGTCTCTTGAGCCCAAGAGGTGGAGGTTGCTGTGAGCTAAGACACCACAGCACTCTACCCATGGCAACAGCTTTGAGACTCTGTCTAAAAAACAAACAAAAAACTTCATATAATAATTATGACTAAGTAGATATATTCATTGTTTTATATCCTCAGAATAATATAAGAATGAAATTGTAGTGTTCTAATTGTAGTTAAGTATGCACAGGAAATAAAAGTGGGACTTGAACATAACAGAGGGGGCTTAAAGATAAATGAGAATACTGGAGTAAGGTAACACATAGACAAGGACAATAAGTTCAAATATCCATGTCACAACAATAAATAACCACAGGATGAGAGCCTGCACACTGGAGAATGATTATGAATTCAATTATAGCCAACAATCTATTTTAATATGATTGGAAAGATGTCCTAGTGAATATGTGGATGAAGGATGACATAACCAACTGCCAGTGAGAACAAGGCTCATTTACAGTGTAGGGAGCCCAATTCAAGGAGTGAACACAGGAAGGCACAGCGTCATCCTGAAGCTAGGTAGCAACAGCCCGGCCGGACCATGTGCTCAAGCTAATGTTCAGTAAAAGTAAAAGGAATTTCAGTTTTACTAGAGCAATAGCCATAGATGTTTAATTTGACTTTTTCTTTTCTTTTTTATTTTTTTTGCAGTTTGGTCGGGGCCAGGTTTTAACCAGCCACCCTCAGTATATGGGGCCAGCACCCTACTCACTGAGCCACAGGTGCTACTCTTTGACTTTTTCTTTTTATCAGAAGACTGCTTTTACAAGGAAGGATGGAAATTAATCCCTGCTATATTCTAATGTATTGTATTATTTATGTATTTTGCTTATTGATCATTTGTGCAACTAAAATTAAAGCTTCATAAGGAAAGCTATTTCTTCTTTCTATTCTGTCTATTACCGTATGTGCAGCTCATGCAACAATCTGGCATATAGTAGGTCCAAAATAAATATTGGCAGAATGAATTAATGCACAAAATATAAGAAAAATTTAATCAACAATCTTTAACTGAAATATATGTCAATAACATTGTTTCTTTTTCTTTAAATTGTTTTTTTTTTTTTTTTTTTTTTTGGCCAGGGCTGGGTTTGAACCTGCCACCTCTGCCATATGGGGCTGGCACCCTACTCCTTTGAGCCACAGGCACTGCCCTCTTTAAATTCTTTTACCTTTGTGCTCCATGAGCATAGGATCCAAAGAAATCTTGATTTTAAAAATCAACCATTTTGCTCTTAGGTATATTTTGATGCACTGTAGAGGATGTTCACATATCCTACAAACAGAGTACGTATAAATAGATTTTTAAAAACTAAAAGAGGTGAAATAAAATATAAAAAACTATAAATGTTTCTCATATTTGAGTTAAAATTATCTGTACATTTTTTTCTCTTTACTGAGAATACTAAATTAAAAGGACACTTGGCATAAATCCAGTCAGTGATTTGTAGAATAGTTAATTTAGTTTCCACTTCTGACCTGAATAATTTTGAAGTAATGTATAGGTTGGATAATTTGTCACCAGGATGTATCTTGAATTTCTTGTAACTACAAAAGAACAATTGTTATTTTGACTTGGACTACTCTGTGAGCATTGGAGATTTGCTGCCACCAGAGTACTTTATACATAATTAAAGAATTAAGCAATAATTATATTGTCATACCTACATTTATAATCAGAAAAAAAGTTGGAGCTCTAAGTTAATTACACAAAATAGTATTTTGATATATTTTTTAAAAATGTCAAATATATTAGTAGTTACATAATAAACATAACTTGTTCGATTTATGACAGCATGATAAAACAAATACATAAATGAAAAAATAAAATAATTATTTTATCAAATTATAGCTGTGTACATTAATGCATTTATGGGGTACAATGTGATCGTTTCATATACCATTTGAAATACTTTCATCAAACCGGTTAACATAGCCTTCACTGCATTTTCTTAGGTATTGTGCTAAGATATTTATATTCTACCCTCAGTAAAATTTAACATGTACCCTTGTAAAATGCACCATAGGTGTGGTCCCACCAATTATCCTCCCTCCACCTATACTCCCCCCTCTGCTCCCTTCTCTGTCCTCTTTCCCCTTCATCTTGGGCTATAGGTGGGTTATAGTGTATGGAAGTGTGGGTGCTTATAAATTAGTTTCATAGTAG
>CAUYQV010071837.1:0-13841 GCA_963574575.1 Galagoides demidoff | reverse complement strand
ATGGCATCACAGCTCATAGCAACCTCCAACTCCTGGGCTCAAGGGAGTCTCCTGCCTCCGCCTCCCAAGTAGCTGGGACCACAGGCGCCCGCCACAACGCCCGGCCATTTTTTGGTTGCAGCCATCATTGTTGTTTGGCAGGCCCAGGCTGGGGATTCGAACCCGCCACCTTAGGTGTAGGTGGCTGGCGCCTTAGCCGATTGAGCCACAGGCGCCGAGACGATTTTCAGCCTTTAAAATCCACTTTAGCTCATAAGCATGTGTAATACAATTATTGTTAAAATTCTATATTGTAAATTCATTTATTGGCATATTGAAGCTTTTCAACTATTAGCTTTGGAAATGAACATTTAATATAATATTCAAATAAATGTTGGAAAATAAGGTAGAATTCAGTAGAGAGTTGACTTGTCGTTCACTGATTTATGAGAAAAATAGTTATTCAAGTTTTGAGGCAAATATTTCTAGGCAATAGTAATTTTTGACACCAAAGTTGTCTTGGAGTAGTTTCACGTACATCCTGAGCAGTACCTTCCACCTTTGTTTAATAACTGCAGAAACAAAAAATGATGAACTTTGCAGATTTATCCTAAGAACTTGAAGAATGAATGCATGCTATTTGCAGAATTTGTGTTTACCAAATGCCTATCATTTATACTTTTATACCAGTAGAAAATGTACTGGAAAACATTGGCAGGCCAAAAAGACACATCACCTTATTTTCAGTAGCAACACTTAGGAAACTGAGCTAAGAGGACAGTTCCACATTTGAAGGCTACAACTGTGGTTAAAAGGAAAACTAAGAATCATTCAGTATTAGTATGAATATCTGGGTATAAACACTTATTGCATCTACTTAAAATGTATAAGTAGAAACTTAAGAATTAAGATTATGGATCCTTCTGGTAGAATAATTATGATTATATATCAGAAAAACCAAAGTCATGTATCTATCTATCATCTACTTACCAACTAACTGAAAAGTCTTTATTTATCTAGCTCTGAAAATGGAGCTATTTGAAGGATAGAAAATTTGAGGATAAAAGGCATTTCCCTGTAAACCGCACCCCAGGTGTCCAGAGGGACAATTAAAAAGAAGAAACTTCTCAGGAAACAAGAGCAATCCTGGACTCAAGGCTGAAACCCTCACATAAATGTGTCCCAGATCTTATCTGTCTCCTGCTGTTGAGGAGGACAGATGGAGACAGCCTTCCCAGGCATTATCTCCCAGCGTCATCCATGAGATACTCCGTTCCCCAGCCCTGGGTTCTCTCACTCTGACAGGCAGTGAGGGGACCTCCCTTCCAAGAGGGCATTCACCAGCTCTGTCTTTTCTGAGTTGTTTATAAAAGCCCCTCTTTCCTTGCCAACTTTGCCCTGGCTCAGCCTACTCCAGCACATCCCAGAAAAGCAAAATCCATCATCACAAGTCCTCGCCAGCTCTCCCTGAGGGAGCAGCGGGCACCCTGGGAAGAGACAGGAATGGCTGTTCAGCCTGTTCCTATGTTCAAGTTTCCTTTGGAGCCCAGGTAGGTGTCTGCAGGCCCGGAGCCCTCCTGTTCCTCAGTCACAATTCCCACACCTCCCCCAACCTCCAGCCTGGATGCAAATGGACTTTTCCTGGCTGGAAGGATTCAGAAGCAGCCTCTGGATATATTTCCAATTCCTGTTGTCTGGAAAAGTCACTCTGGCACATGCAACCAGACATTGCACAAGCAGAAGTTTCTGGGACTGGGATTGGCTTTTCCATGGAATTTAGATTTGAGTATTTAAAATTAAGTTTGATAAGTTTTACATGAGGTTGCTGTGAGCTAGGCTGATTCCACTGCACTCTAGACTGGGCAATAGAGTGAGACTCTGTCTCCAAAAAAGCAAAAAAAAAAGGAGGAAGACGTTTTTATACTCACAGATCCCATCACACATCCTTAGATCGAGGAGCCAATCCATGGACACCATGCAGTGTCACACAGAGGTAGAGGGCGTGGGGGAAGGGTCAGGAGTGCGGACTAGAGCCTTTATTGTGGTCTCTGTGGGAAGGAAGGGGGGGCAGTTTGAATAATTGTATCAGGCTCTGGGGTGCAGGGGCTGTTCCTAGCTGCCTGGTACCTTCTCCCATCACTCCTGCTGCCTCCTGACTGACCTTGGCGCTTCCAGGTGTGGCCCTGTGTGACATGAGGGGCCCTGTCCTCTCGGGTCTGTGAATGTGACAAACTACCTTTCAATGGCCTTGCCATACCTAAATCATAATGAAGGGTTAGGCCTTGGTGCCCTGTTCACCCTAGAGCTAGGAATGGCCAAAGTAAACTCCACTTTGACAATGTTTGTCCTTTGTATGACCTGGGCAGCATGGCATAGTATGAATGCATGCAGCAGCAGCGACTCCAGTTTTTCTGTAGTAAGTTCCTGTTTTCCTGTCCAGTTAAGGTAGATTTTAATTAAAGACATGACCACGAAGGCAGTTTCAACATATGTTCCAGGCTTCCTGACGCCAACCACCAGCCACATGTGACTGTGAGGGAATAGGGTGTGGTTAGGTAATGGTCTGAAGGTAGAAAGTCCCAGTGGTTGATAGGCTAAACAATGACTGAATGGGACAAGTACAAGATTGGTGGCTGAGGTGAACATTGCCAAAGAGTTTGAAAGAGCATATCCCAGTGTAGAAGCAGCTTTAGAAGGTGCCGCGTTGTTTCAACCATCTCTCCGTGCTCGAGCTGTTTTCTATCAATAAACTCTTTCTTTTGATATTTATTATTTGGTCCATGACTGAATTCTTTGTGTCACTGAGAGGAAGGACTCACAAGTAACCACAAGATGCCTGTGTTTCAGTAATAAAACCTATATTTTAAAATATAGGGAAGAGCTGTTCACACCATTAGAATTGTCATGGATTGAAGAGCTGCTCAGGCATTGGGCCTGGTCACCGCTGCTAAAGGTCCTGCAAGTTCTGGCATGGACGGAGGCAAAAATTTCAATCGATGGAGCTTTATTAAGTCAAGCTTGTGAAGATGCCCCAGGGGAAAACCACAGAGTTCGGGTAAACTGTGGCTGATTTTCCAAAGGGGAAGTTGGAAACTTCAGCATTTTAGAGGCAATGGAGAAAAGGAAAAGTGGGGATCAGTTGACAAGGTAGAGGCTACATTTGGCTACATTTTTGTGAGACCCAAGAAATCTACATTTTATATAAAATAAGGCAGTGAAGGAAGCATCGGTTATGTAAGATATCCCTGGGCAAGTGGACGAATATCCGATTGTGACTTGTCTCCAGTTCTATTATCTGTAAGCTAAGCTTGTAATTCATCATCAGGGTGGAATTGGACAGGCTTTAGTTTTAGTTACTGGATGTAGGTACGTTTTGCGTGTCCTTGCCTATGGGAGGTCAGCAAGAAATTTCCTTAAAGAAGGAATTTGCTTAAAGAATGCTCCATTGGAGGCCAGGTGTGGTGGCTCACTTGCCCCCTGTTCCCAGGCATCCACCCCTAGTGCTGTCAGGGATCCAGGGAGGGAGGAACCTCCAGGCAGAGCTGGGGAACTTTCACTCCAATTTTCACCAGCTGGGTTCTGGAGGTATACCATCACCACCCAGAAAACATTCCCAAGGTTCCATAATCCTACCCCTTCTGGGAGGCCAGGAAGGGTGGATTGCTTGAGCTCAGGAATTCAAGACCAGCCTGGGCAAGACCAAATCTTTACTAAACATAGAAAAGCTAGCCAGGTGTTGTGGTGGTTGCCCATAATCTTAGCTACATGGGAGGCTGAGGCAAGAGGATCTCTGGAGCCCCATGTGAAGTTCTTGTGAGCTAGGCTGACGCCAGAGCACTCTACCCAGGGTGACAGAGTGAGACTCAGTCTCAAAAACAAAAAAAGAAAGACAGAAAGAAATAAAGAAAGGAAGGAAGGAAGGAAGGTAGGTTCTTGGGGCCAGCTCTTCACAGATAACTGAGGCCTTTACCTGCCCTTTTACATAAGGCATTGGTGGTGGCCCTGAGACTGACCTTCTTTTTATACCAGTGCATGGTGCTGGGGCCTGGACAAGGACAATGAGTAGGGAGCATTCTCTCGGACCCCTGGGACCCCAAATATCTGCTCCATGTAGCCTGGCGTAGCTTGGGTCTCTGCCAAGGACACCTTGATAAGGCTTGAGGTATACCATCACCACCTAGAAAATATTCACAAGGTTCTGAATGGACAAACCGTGCTTCAGAATCCCCTTTACTGAGTCAATAACAACTTCATTTAATAATAAATCTCACCTCCAAGCAGGCCTCTTTATTTCCCTCATAGCATTTGATTGGCTGTGATGAAATAAGTCTTTGTGTGACACATGAGGGGAGAACGCAGGCTTAAGGAGGTGGGAAACTGAGGGGTCTGGAGCCAGCAAATGACAAATGGGAGCCAGATGGTAATTAGGATTTAATCCTTGTTCTGGAGCCCCCTTTGTGGGTTGCTTGCCAGCCTTGCTGCTTCACGGGTCCCGGGGTCCCTCCTCCCTCAGATACTTCTAGCATCATATGGAAACTTGAAACTTGCCCATTGGCTCCCATTCCCAGGCATCCATCCCTAGTGCTGGCAGGGATCCCAGGAGGGAGGAGCTGGGGGACTCTCACTTCAATTTGCACCAGCTGGGTTCTAATATTTTGCTTCTGATAATGTTGCCAAGAATAGGAAATGCCATTCTCATGTGAAACATCTGTCTCCCTCTGTTCTGCCTGCCATGGTTCTTCTGTGGTGAGCAAGGAACACTCGGAAGTGGAAAGCATGGTAAGGGCTTCTTCAGGGACTGAGCAGCAGTGACCCCTTCCTAGGAGGGGAACACTCAGGCTGTGCCAGGCACAGCAGGGCTGCAGCAGAGCTCCACAGCGTCCCTGCCTGACCAACCCAATGAAACAGCTTGCTGCTGTCTCCTGAGCACTTCTGCAAGAAAGCCAGTGCAGGTCATCACTTTTGAGTAAATATAAAATGAGACCAGCTATGACCTGAGTTCCTTTTCGGTTATGTGTATATGTGAAACACACGGTGGTTGAATAGAATTTGTTTGCCCTGTGTATTGCACAGTATTTCCCCCCACAAAACAAAGTTTTTCTGGATTAAAAAAAGTTCAACCCAGAAACTCCCTTCTCACAACCAGGTGGTCCCAGAAGTCCTCAATCTCTAGGTCACAGTCTCCTCATGGGGCTCTGGGAATTCAAGGACAGCACCAGTGGGTTTCATGGGAGGGGGCAAGACCCAGAGAGATTCTGGGGGCACCCAGGCCATAGGAGGGGAAGTGCCAAGATTTTGTGATCAAGAGAATCAGAAGATCACCATCCCTGAGCCCAGCCCTGTCTGTCCCTACAGTGAGGGTCATATGGAGTTTCCCTGTGCTAATCCTGAGTGAGCATGAGGTGGGAGGTGCCCCCATGACAGCCTGAGTGCACCAAGAGGAACTTCCTCCCTGTCCCATCCTCTTTTGGAGACATCTGTGTGTCGCCAGGCACCCTCTTTCATGACTTTGGAATCTTGTCAGCAGAAGCTGGTGAGAAGAGAAGGCAGGTCTCCATGTCTCTAGCACAGACTGGCCATGAGATGCGTCAGCAGGGATGGACTGAGGGGCCAGGCTGGAGACCTGCAAGCCCACGCTTCTCTTCCAGGCTGGGACAGAGACCAATTTATACTATTCACCTGCTTCTGCAAGTTGCCTAACAACTTGCCTGGATACTGCTGGCTGAACATGTCTGGCTCAGAAACACCTTTACACTGAAGGAGGTCTCACCTCATGCACTGTGGCAGCATATGCTGATTGTAGCAGTGGGTGAGAGTTGTGAGGCCACAGGGCAGGCTCAGCAGAGACACATGCCCACTCTCTGGAATGAATGTGGGCTTTGGAGCCCAGGGAACACCAGCTGGAATTCCATGGCCACTGATGGTCTTGGAATTCACAGGCCCAGATTGTATCCTTATAGAGGTGGGAACACTGGCCAGGGGCAGGCTTTGCAGGGCAGCACCCTGTCTTCCTCTGCACTCCCCTTCCCACTGCAGGCCCTGGCACATGTCTGCTGAGCTCAGCTCTACTCTGGGATCCAGGCTCAGGTGTAGAAAGGAGCCTTCCTCCTCTTTTGGGGCTGGAGGCCCCATTAGGCTGAGTGGCTGCTCAGAGTGCCCTCCAGAGTCAGGGTGACAAGGGTGGGCTCCTGACCACAGAGAAAGCCTCCTCTTCTCTGCTTCAGACCCCTGACTGTATCCAGGGGGTGGCAGGCCTGCTTGGTACCCTGCTGGGCACCCCTCAAGGGCCTGGGTGTTGACCTTGCCATTGGAGCAGCTTCAGAGCCTTGTGGTGCCTGGCACATGGGCCTGAGCTCAGGAAATCCCTGAGTGAGGCAGCAGCTCCTTACCACACACTGAATCTGCTGGCACCTTGATTCTCAGACTTCTCAACCTCTAGAACTGTGAGAAATAAATTTCTGTTGTTTATATGCCACCCTGTCTGTGTATTGCAGTCTGAACAGACTATGATATTGTTTAAGTTTCTTTTATTTGCATACAGTAGAACTTCTGTAAGTTGACCACCCAAGGTACTATAACAAACTGGTCAACATTCATACATGGTCAACATAAGGGATTAGGCCTACTGTACTGATGCGTACACATACTTTACTTTTTTTTTTTTTTGAGACAGAGTCTCACACTGTCACCCTAAGTAAAATGTTGTGGCGTCATAGCTCACAGCAACCTCAAACTCTTGGGCTTAAGCGATTCTCTGGCCTCAGCCTCCCAAGTAGCTGGGACTATAGGTGCCTGCCACAATGCCTGGCTACTTTTTGGTTGTAGTTGTCATTGTTGTTTGGCAGGCCCAGGCTGGATTCGAACCTGCCAGCTCTGATATATGTGGCTGGCACCCTAGCCACTGAGTTACAGGCGCCAAGCCCATACTTTACTTTTTTATACAGCGTTTATTAGAGAATGTCATGCACAATCATGCATGATAAAAACACAGTAAATCACACATACAGTATCATACAAAATTAAGACACTTGCTCTTTCCTCATGGTTTAATCATTCTTTCTGAAAAAAGAGTCAGTCTTGGTCTATTTCCTATTCTTATTACAGATGTAAGTGGAGAAAACACTCTCAACACTGACTACACCACTCAGCACACCTAGGCATTTTATCCACAGTAAACGGCTTCAACTGCGTTATCAGATGCCTGACATCCTCTTCTTTTTGAAATCTCTGCAATTTCTCTGTCATCTTCGCTTACTTCTTCCACTTCATCAGCTGCTTCATGCTTTCTTATGCCATCTGTACTTTGGTTAATAACACTGGGAAAATTGCCTCTGGGTTTGTTTCATTACAGGTTGCCACCTGATCATTTACTACAACAAAATCTCGGGTGGCACCTGTGGCTCAAAGGAGTAGGGCGCAGGCCCCATATGCCAGTGGTGGCAGGTTCAAACCCAGCCCTGCCAAAAACTGCAAAAAACAAAAATCTTCAAAATCTACTCCTTTGAATTCTGCCATGGGAGATGCATTGTCTGATGGGACCAAAACATTGTGCTCCTGCTTGTGGTTTGTAACAATTCAGCTTTCTTTTCTTTTCTTTCCTTCTTTTTTTTTTTTCAGAGACAGAGTCTCACTTTGTTGCCCTCAGTAGAGTGCTGTGTTGTCACCTCTCATAGCGATCCTCAACTCCTGGGCTTAGGCAATTCTCTTGCCTCAGCCTCCTGAGTAGCTGGGACTACAGGTGCCTGCCACAATGCCCGGCTATTTTTTGTTGCAGTTTGGCTGGAGCCAGGTTTGAACCCACCACCTTCAGTATACGGGGCCGGTGCCCTGGCACCGCCCAGGTTTTTTTTTTTTTTTTGAGACAGAGTTTCATTCTGTTGCCCTGGGATTAAGTGCCATGGTGTCATCACAGGTCTCAGCAGCTCAAACTCTTGGGCTTTAGTGATCCTCATCCCTCAGTTTCAGGAGTAGCTGGGACTACAGGTTCCTGCCACAACATCGGATAGTTTTTTCTATATTTAGTAGATGGGGGGTCTCACTCTTGTTCAGGCTGGTCTCAAACTCTTGAGCTCAAGCAATCCACCTGTCTCAGCCTCCCAGAGTGTTGGGATAAAAGGCATGAGCCACTGTGCCCAACCTTCTGCCCAACCTCGAAACACTTCTGTATAGTTTCTGGCTGAACTTTATTCTAAGCAGAACTAATCCAGAGGACACTAGGCATTGTCCATAGGCGACTACAGGTTTGCATTTCAGAGATAACCCTCAGTAGTGTACTTTAAATGTTTTGATGATGGCTTGGTCAAGAGGTTGGATTTTTGAGGCAGAAATTTCAGTGTCATGTTTTTGAGCTGATTTCCTTGCGGGTAGCCAGGACAGGTGTGTACTGTCAGTAAAACAGACTGTTTCTTCTTTTTTCATTTATTAATTGATATCTTTACCCACTCTTCAGATAGGGTAACAGTCATCCCTCCACATCTGTTTGGTCTCCAAGTGGCAGGTCTTTGGGCTTTAGGTTCTTGAATGCACATAGCTTTGCCAATTTACCAACCATGAATGCCTTTAGTTTCTCTCTGGTTGAGCTAGCACAAAGCAGAACTATGAAAATGTTCTTTGGACAGTTTTCCACTCTTACATTTGTTGCCCTTCATGATGAGGCTCCTGTCAGGCATGGCCTTGAAAAAGAGTTTACACTCAACAATGTTAAAGCTGTCATCATCTTTGAAGCCTCTGGCAAAGTCCAGGAACTTTTGGATGAACTCTTCCCCAACTTCTACTGGAACTTGATTGGATTCACCACACAAGACTTTTTGGGAGATCTCATGTCACAGTTTAAAGTTCTTGAGCCAACCACTTGATGCTAGGAAATCTGCCATCCCAAATCCTGTGCAAATTTTTTAGCAACTTCTTGAATCATTGGCCTGGAGAGACCAGCCTCATTAACAGCTTTCATTTGTTTGACCCAGCTTAAAGTGGCTACATTGACTTCATTGAGAGAAGTTTTCCTCCTTTCCTGCTGTAGGTCTCTGCTTTCCTTGCCATATCTCTCCAAGTACTAATGGTCATTTTTGGCATCTCGCTAGCTGTGGTCTTGCTAATACTGAAATGTACTGCTGTCTTTCTTTGGCTGCTGCTTTTCAGAAAATGTAGACGATCAACCTTTTCATTCAATGTCAGCTGTTTGTTTAAGTTCTTTCCTTTGGGCCATAATGTGTTGATTAACTGTTAAATTGTTCCTTAATTGTAGGCTGTACCCACAATTCAGAACAGTCCTTCACATTGAAAACAATCTTCTATAACATGTGATAAACAGTAGGATGTTGGGCGTGATTCAGCACATGGTAATAATAAAACATGAAAAAGAACTTATACTAAAGTTCTATCCCTTGGTGTAGAGTGGACTCCACTGGCCAAGTTTTAGAAGGTATATTGATATTGTGAGTCACAGTCAAAGTTGTCAAGCTGTAACTTACAGAGGTGGTCAATATATAGAGGTCAGTCTTCCATTGACCACAAGTGGTGCATTTCCAGTCTGTGAAAATTAGGTCAACTTAAGAGGTGGTCAACATAGGGAGGTGGTCAACTATGGAGGTTGTACTGTATAACTGGATTTTTTTTTTTTTTTGTAGTTTTTGGCCGTGGCTGGGTTTGAACCCGCCACCTCTGGCATATGGGGCCAGTGCCCTACTCCTTTGAGCCACAGGCACACCCTATAACTGGATATTTTTACATTGAAAAGCAGTATTCTATAATATTCTAATGTTGAAACATACTAACACTACAGAATTTATATTTTTGTTACCATACCAGAATATTTTTTTCTAAATTAAAGACAACCTTTGGTTGGTGTATTAGAAAGAAAAGTGAGTAATTGGAGCAATAGGAAAAGAGCTTTAGAAAGTCATCTTTTTATTTCCTTTTTTTCTTTTGTTTTCTTTCTTTTCTTTTCTTTTCTTTTTTTTTTTTTTTTTTGATTCAGAGCCTCAAGCTGTTGCCCTGGTAGAGTGCTGTGGCATCTCAGCTCCTGGCATCCTCCACCTCTGGGCTTAAGCGATTCTCTTGTCTTAGCCCCCCAAGTAGCTGGGACTACAGGTGCCCATCACAACACCTAGCTGTTTTGGTTATTGTTGTTGTGGTAGTTGTCATTGTTGTCTGGCAGGCCCGGGCAAGATTCAAACCTGTCATCTCTGGTGTATGTGGCTGGTGCCTTAGCCTCTTGAGCTACAGGCACTGAGCCAGAAGCCTTCTATTTCTAATGTGAAGACAGGTTTGTATTTTGGGGAGGACAGGAGGAAGAATGTCTTTCCTATCCCTGTTCCATGAGACCCAAGACCAGCAGCTTCTGCCATGGACGAGGTAGATACACTCTGACTTTTCATTCCAGAGTCCTAAGAGGTGTCCTGTTTCTTCTGCATTAGTATCTTCTGCATTAGTATCACTGCATTAGTATCATTAGTATCACTGTCCTGCATCACTTCTGCCATGGACGAGGTAGGTACACTCTGACTTTTCATTCCAGAGTCCTAAGAGGTGTCCTGTTTCTTCTGCTCAGGGACCAGTCAGCTGAAAGATGCCCTAGATGCTGCAGTTAAATCATCCCTGAATGCTGACAGGTTACACCTTTAGCATTGAGCAGACAGCAGGTCCCAGTGCCCTGTGACTCTGACCCAGGGTATCAGAACCCAAGGTTGTTGCTCCACAGCCTGAGAGCCCCTGTGAGTTCCATGTGACTACCTGGGTGAGCCCCTCCTCCATCTATGTCTGTGCCCACCCAGTTACACCAGCACCGAGATTGGCATCACAGATTCTGGGACTGACCCTGCCAAGGCTGTGACCAGGATGGGAATTAGGAAGCTTCAGGACAAGCCTCAGAGGAGCATTATGGGTGGCTCCAATCAGGCACTTGATGGAAGAACAGCAGCCATCACATGGCTCCTCCCTGAATGTCTCCTCCACATGAGCTAATTTAGTGCCAGTTATTTATTTCATTTCTGAAGGGTAAAGATTTAGAATTAGTCTTGGTGATATTTTTCACATTTAATGTTGGACGTTTTTACATGAAACAATATTGCCAGTTGTTTTAAAAATGTTTATACATTAAATAAAGCACATATGTAGAAAAGCACTCAAAACAAAGACAGCTCTTAATAAATTACTATAAATCAGTCACTTCGTGATTACCACCAAGGCCGCCCCCCCATAGAACCCTCACTTACTCTTCATCGAGCAAAGTGACTGGACATTATTTACCATTGGTCTTCATGTCAACATCTTTCTGGATATTTAATTGTGCTAAGTTTGGTTACCCCCCTCTAAGAGGTCATGAAACAATGGTACTTGAGGTCTTGCATAATGATTTGGATGTCATTTTTTTTTTTTATGTTAAGTCAGTTTTCTGGGCATAAAATCCACAGCTCACAGTGTCTTTCCTTGAATATTTTAAGTATGTTACTTTATTTTCTTCTGTCACAAAATATTGCTCTCAAACATATTGATGAGGCTCTAATCTTTTTTCTAGATATCCAAAGAATTTTTTGTTTTTTCTTCCAAAGCCTAATAATTTTACTAGAATATATCTTGCAATTAGTCACTATGAGTCAGTGTTCATTCAGTGGGCTCTGTTAATAGAGTTTGAGAGCTTTTTTTTAAAGTTTTTGGCCGGGGCTGGGTTTGAACCCACCACTTCCAGCATATGGGGCTGGCGCCCTACTCCTTTGAGCTACCACAGGGGTCCTCAAACTTTTTAAACAGGGGGCCAGTTCACTGTCCCTCAGACTGCTGGAGGGCTGGACTATAGTTTAAAAAAAACTATGAACAAATTCATAGTGCATAGTTTTTAAAAACGCCATGAACAAATTCCTATGCATACTGCACATATCTTATTTTGAAGTAAAAAAAAAAAAAACAAGAACATATACAATATTTAAAATGAAGAACAAGTAAAGTTAAATCAAACTTTCCTGCTGTGAACTATGGGAACTATGGGCCTGCTTTTGGCTAATGAGATGGTCAGTGTCCAGTTCCATATTTGTCACTGCTAGTCGTAACAAGTGATGCAAGTGTGCATCAGTTAGTCTAGATCTGTTTGGAGATTTCAGATGTTTCATTCTGGAAAAAGTCTGTTCACAGATGTAAGTGCTGCCAAAGATGGTTGCCATTTTGAGTGCATGGTTCCTGAGATTAGGGTATGTCTCAGAGGGGAGAGATGCATAGAAATTAGGAAGACTGCTTGCCTTGAATGTGTCTTTCAGAGAGTGACAATTCTGCAGTTCAGCCAGTTCCATTTGTTAAATTGTATCCACATTTTCAATGTCAATAGAAAATGGATTATGGAAAAGCTGTATGTCCTATTTATGGAGATGAAGCTCTTTAAATCTAAATTGGAACTCCTTTTGCAACTTTTCCAGTGAATCCACACGTTTTGTTTGGGAATGCAACCAATGGTTTTTCTGCTAACAGATTTTGAGTTGTGGGGAGATGGCAGAAATTTTTTTCCTTCACTTGTTTGATGAGGAGGCCTAATTTTATTTCAAATGCTTTCACATGTGATTGTATATCACAGACGAGCTTCCCCTTTCCTTGAAGTTGCACATTGAAACTGCTGAGTAGCTCAGTTACATCTGTCAGAAAGGCAAGGTGCCATTTCCATTCTGCATCATTGAGCTCTGGTACTTCTTTGTTTTTTGAAAGCAGAAAAGCTGTAATCTGTGGAAGTAAGTCATAGAAATGTTTCAAAACTCTCCCTTGACTTAGCCAATGAACTTCTGTGTGGTACAGAACATCTTCATAGGCAACATTTAGCTCAGACAGAAATTTCTGAAATTGTCTGTGGTTTAGTGCATGAGCTCTAATGAAGTTAACACAAGATAATGCAATTTTCATGACAGAGTCCCACTTCAGAGATTTACTACACAGCACTTGTTGGTGGATGAGGCATGTATGGCTATTGGATGAGAAGGGTTATGTTTGTCCATCTCTTGGTTAATGCAAGCAATTACTCCTTTCTTAGACCCCACCATGCTAGGAGCACCAGCAGTTGTCACACTGGCTAGTTTAGCCCAGTCCAGCTCCAAACCGTTCACAGTTTGGCAAACCTTTTCATAGATATCCTCTCCTGTAGTTGTTCCTTTGATGCTTTGCAGTGCAGCAAGCTCTTCTGTGACTTCGAGATAGTCATTCATCCCACAAATAAAAATTAGAAGTTGTGCAGAACCATGAACATCACCACTTTCGTCAAGTGCCAAGGAAAAATAGGAAAGTTTTTTTGTGGAGTTGTATAAATGCTGATGCAAATTGTCTTCCATTTCTTCAATCCTTCATATAATTGTACGTCCTGAAATACTCACTGTACTAAATAAATTGGCCTTCTCTGGACACATATCTTGGGCAACAGAAAGAAGGCATTCTTTAACAAATTCTCCCTCCACGAAGGGTCTGCCAGTGCATGGTATTAGCTTGGCAACTTGAAAACTTGCTCGCAGTGATGAAATATTTAGCTGCTCTGCTTCACAAAAGTATTTTGTTAAGTTGTCAATGTATTTTTCAGTTTTAATAATTTATCTTTTCTCACTTCTTCCACCAAACAATAATATTTATCTCTATGTTGAGTTTGACAGTGTTGATGCAAATTGTATACTTTGAACACAGACACTATATTCTGGCATATCAAACACACAGCTCTTTCCTTGTACTGCATGAAACAGTAATCATAAGTCCATTGTTCCTTGAATATCCTACACTCTGAGTCAATTTTTCTCTCTTTGGATATCATTGTTTCCTAGGGATTCCAAATTGCTATTAGTAAAATACATATATATATACACATATAGTGCTACAAAAACAATATACCAGCAATAACTTTGCCC
>CAUYQV010071836.1:0-11444 GCA_963574575.1 Galagoides demidoff | reverse complement strand
TATCAAACACTGAGATCAAAGACAATAAAAAACCTTCCAACAACAACAAAAAAAGCCCTGGACCAGATGGCTTTACATCAGAAGTCTATCACACCTTCAAAGATGAGCTTGTACCTATACTGAAGAACCTATTCCAAAACATTCAAAAGGAAGGAACCTTCCCCAACATGTTCTATGAAGCAAACATCAACTTGATTCCAAAACCAAGAAAGGACCCAACAAAAAATGAGAACTACATACCAATTTCACTAATGAATATTGATGCAAAAATACTCAACAAAATGTTATCTAATAGATTGTAGCTACTCATTAAAACAGTTATACATCATGATCAAGTAGGCTTCATCTAAAGGGCGAAAGGTTGATTTAACATACATAAGTGCATAAATGCAATGCACCATTTCAATAGAAGGAGAAACAAAGACCATATAATCCTTTCAATAGATGCAGAAAAATCATTTGACAAAATTCAGCTTCATTTTTTAACAAGAACATTTAAGAAAATAGGCATGGGTGGCACATTTCTTAAGCTGATGGAAGCCATCTGTGACAAACCCACAGCTAACATCATACTGAATGGTGTAAAACTGAAAACTTTTCCACTTAGAACTGGAAGCAGACAAGGTTGTCCTCTATTGCCACTACTGTTCAACATGGTGCTAGAAGTTCTAGCCAATGTAATTAGGCAAGAGAAGGATATAAAGGGCATCCAAATGGAAGCAGAGAAGGTCAAACTGTCCCTCTTCGTTGATGGTAGGATCTTATACTTAGAAAACCCCAGAGACTCAACCGCAAAACTCCTGGAATTCATGAGGAAATACAGTAATGTCTTAGGATATAAAATCAATGTCCACAAGTGAGTAGCCATTGTGTACACCAATAACAGCTGGGTTGAGAAGCTAATCAAAGACACAATTACCCTCATGGTAGCTTCAAATACATTGAAATAATTAGGAGTATACCTAACAAAAGAGGTAAAGGATCTTTTCAAAGAGAATTATGAAACCCTAAGAAAAGAAATCACAGAAGACACTAGCAAATGGAAGAACATACCATACTCTTGGCTGGGAAGGATCAACATAGTCAAAATGTCTATTTTACCCAAAGCAATCTACAGATTCAATGCAATTTCCATTAAAATAGCAATGTTATTCTTTGAAGAATTGGAAAAAATAGTTCATTATTTTGTATGGAACCAGATAAAACCCCATATAGCCAAAGTAATTCTTAGTAATAAAAACAAGGATGGAAGCATCACTGTACGAAACCTCAGTTTGCATTACACATCCACAGTGATCAAAACAGCATGGTATAGGCACAAGAATAGTTACATAGACATGAGGTACCAAATAGAAAACCAAGAGATGAAACCAGTCTCTATTTGCCATATGGTCTTTGATAACAACTTAAATGCCTATCAACCCAGGAATATACTAACAAAGTGTGGTGTATGTATACCATGGAATACTAGTCAGCTGTAAAAACATGGATATTTTCCATCTTTTGTATTAACCTAGATGGAGTTAAAACACATTCTCCTGAGTAAAGTATCATAAGAATGGAAAGTCAAATATCCAAAGTACTCAATACTAATATGAAGCCAGTAGATTATGTGACACATGCTCACATATGTGAAAACCTCAATTCAATTCCCTTTAGTAGGCGAGGGGGAATGATGGGGGGATTCGTGTGCTCCCACTTAAACCATTTAATGGGCACAATGTAACGGTATATTATACCTAGTGTGTGTGGGCACAACAGCAAGAGGGACTCTAACCTAACATTGACCTGAAAATAAAAAAAGATAAATACTTGGAGATTTTATTTTGTCTTTATAGTTCCCGGTTGTTTTATAAATTGAAACCACCTGGCTTCTATAATAGCATCAAACTCTATTTACTCAATAATAGAAAATATAATTCTAAAGAGGAAAATATGAAATTAGGGGATAACAATGTGGAAGAGAACCTTTGTAATATATATTAGGATGTTCAAAGACAGCACAGAGAAAAGCTTTTTTGGCTTTGAAGTGCTGAAGTAATTAGATCTGGAGAGGAGACCCTGAGAAAAGGTGGGGATGATAAAAGGCATCGCTCCAAGAAACTCAGAGGAAATAACAATGTGTAAGATTGCCTAAAGGTTTAGCATTATTCCTCAAAAGGGAGTGAAAAATTGGGGAATTAAAAAAGTTGAAGATTAGTGTACCTGGAATGTTCTCTCTTCTCTCTAGATACCTCTCTCTAGGTACTAACTCTCTCTAGTCTTCTAAGCCCAGGTCAGTTTCTTCCTCAAAAGGACCCCTCCCTCAGAAGACATCAAAACTCTTCCTGTCTGCTCTTCCCTCTGTAGGTCCATGGCCCTGGGATATTTGAGATTTAATTTGACATTTTACTGTCTTAATATTTCTCAGATTGTTTTGATTTTGGTGATTGGAGTGCTCATGTTTAATTCTGTGCTCCTCATCACAGGCTTAAGCCTGAGCATGTGAATGTTTTTTGTACTTTTATTTAATCTTTATACCTACTCTATGTGTAGTGGGATGTCTATATACAAAAGCAATTTCCACAGATATGCAGAGCAATTTACACAGAGGTAGCTCAGGCTCAGGGAGTTGAAATAATCTGGAAGGTCATATCTTTCTGCCTTTCTTGTCATCAGGTATTGACTGTTTTGTCCATTTGGCCTGCCACAACAGAATGCCTTAGATTTACTAGCTTGCATTTTATGGCTCACAGTACCAAGATAAAGGCCCTAGAAGATTAGGTGTGTGATGAGGGTCCTCTTTCTCATACGTTGGACCTTCTCACTATGGCCTCACATGGTAGAATGGGAGAATAAGCATCTGTGGCCTCTTTTATAAGAGCACTATTTGAGGTAGTGGCCATTCCAAAGGGCTGACCTCTTAAAACCATCACCTTGGTGCCTAGGTTTCAATATATATATTTTGGAGGAAAATGAACATTCAGACCATAAAAGAGTGGATGTTCATCTTCTACCTCTCTGTAAAAATTCTAGACTGGCCTAATCTCTAGACTCCCTTTTCTACTGGGATTTGCTTATTTCTCTGTATCTTCAAATACAGAAGAACCTCTGTATGTTGACCACCAGGATTATGCTTGCTATAGATAACTTGCACCTCCCCCCCCCCTACATTGTAACAAAATGGTCAACATATGGAGGTGGTTAACATCAGAAGCTAGGCCTTCATGCATCTGGTCTATGAAAATCAGGTCAACTTAAGGGGGTGGTCAATGTTAAGAGGTGGTCAACTGTGGAGGTTTTACTGAATGCTTTCTCTACATTCTTGTCTTTTCTTCCTGCTAACACTCCTATGATGGTGAAGTTTATCCTGTGTTTTTCTCATATGAACACCCTATTTTTCTGTTACATTTCATAACATATAAATAAAAGACAGCCCCTCCCCCTGAAATCTAGGTCCTTTGAAACTTCCTACATTCAATGACTCTGTCATCTTTCCTTATCCTTGCTGTTCACTACCGGCCTCCTGTACTTGGTACTTCCCAATTATAAATGTCTTACCACAAAAAATAAAGTAAGCAAGGTGATGGTTAAATCACTTTGATTTAAGCATTTCATATTGTATATCAAATCATCACATTGTACTACATAAATGTATACAGCTACGGTTCAACAAAAAATTAAATTAAAAAAAGACTTTGGCTCCTGACATTTTGTGTCCATACCCGCCAGTTCTATCATTGTTTATGACAACTGTAAGTTCCATATGAATAAACCAGTTAACACTCTGAGCTATAGTTCTTTTTTTTTTTTTTTTTTGTGACAGAGTCTCACTCTGTCACTCTGGGTAGAGTGCTATGGCATCATAGCTCACAGCAACCTCAAACTCTTGGGCTCAAGAGATCTTCTTGTCTCTGTCCCCTGGATAGCGGGGACTATAGGCACCCATCACAATGCTCAGCTAATTTTTTTTAGCAGAGAGGGGGTCTCGCTTTGCTCAGGCTGGTCTCCAACTCCTGGGCTCAGGCAATCCACCCTCCTTAGCGTCCCTGCATGTTAGGTTTACAGGTATGAACCACCATACCCAGCTACCAATTCTTTAATATCTTCACATCAAATGATGTTTTCCTCCATTCCACTTCCCAGTCTTTGATTGGGAAGATTACTTCTTCTGGCAGTGGATTAATCCCATATTTGATGGCAGGACATAATTAGTTAAGGGTAACCTGGTCTTGGAAGAGCTTTGTGGCTGGAGACCAGGAACAACTTTCTTATGATCTGTGTGAACTCAGGAGTTAAGACAGAGTGAGAACAAAAACATCTTGGTGGATGCCAGAGTCGTTTTGATAACCTTAGGTCACCACTTCATGCCCAGGTGTTATTTAAGCCTTCAGCGAAAGTCAGAAATTAAATGTAAGCTTTAAGAGAAGATTCTGAATTTCCTAACATTCAGCTTCCTCACCTAGTGGAGTCCCAGAGCAAAGAGCAAGTTCCGCGATAAACACTTACATTTCCTGTACAACAATGTTGTGAGATGAGATTTGTACCTGCCTTATTTACTTTTCCATTTTTAAAGAAGAATATTTAATACTTTCTCTTCTCTCTTTAAAATTTCCACATCTTTTCCCATCTCTTTTTTTACCTTCTTCACTGAGAAATATAAACCAATAGAGAAAAATTCCCTTGTATTTTGAGTCAGATTCACACTTACATATTTACATATTCACTTCTATACATATTCCCAGTCATTTCCTCCACATTTACCATGTGTGAAATGCTCTGTGTCTATTCTCAGGGATGTGCTGCTGCAGTTGTACATCCTCTTCTCTTTTTCTTATTGTACATTTTTAAAGCAAACATTCTCTTCTTGAACATTATCACCTTCTCCTTTGGGACTGGAAATTCCCACTGGCAGAAACTGTGGCATTCTGTTGTCTTTCCTCTAGGATTCTATACTATCTTGAGCTACCATCTCATTTTTTCACTCTTTTCCAAAGAAAAAAGATTTTCAAAAGATTCCTTCCCTGACTGTCACTTCCTCCCTTCCCAGCCATTCTTCAAGCCCCCTACAGTCTAGCTGATGTCTCTCACTCCACTCAGGGTGTTCTTTTTATATTTTCCCATGACTCCCATCTCGCAAAATTGAATGCACTTCTTTCTATCCTCATCCTAGTTATTGAGGGTTGGGGGTCTTAGTTCAGGGAACCCAGTTGACCTGGTTTGATTATTCAAATGAACTAGAAAGGTCAATGGAGGCATGGCAGGAATCAAAACCAAGAAGGGGGGAGAAAAAGAAAAAAACTGGAGCAGCACAGGCAGCATAAATAGAAAGTGGAGGTAACTTGAGCAAGCTTTAACAAATAGAAATTTTATTTATGAACAAAGAGAAAGCTTAGTGCAATTTTCAAGAGAATTGGAAGGGGGTCCCACTTATGAATGAGAAGAGGCGAGACAGATAGAGATGGAAAGGCTGTGCAGAGGTATAAATAAATACCCTCTTATCTCCATCTGAAATTGGTTGTAACTCTTTCATTGCTCTCTGCACTGCCAGGCCTTATTGCCCTGTTCTATTGGTCATTGATTACCTAGGTTTATCATACCCACTTTCTTTTCCCTTTTCTGGTAAGAGCTTCTGAGCGCTGCTGACAGTATCCCCATAACATTCCTATGGGCCCTGTAGACTCCTTGTTCAGCAGGCCAGGCTTTCCTGCCATCCTCCTAAAAGCCCCTTTCTTTCTGTCCCTTCTTACTGTTCAATAATTTAAGCTCCATAATACCCAGACAGTCACTCATTTATCCTTCTTTTCTTGGCTTTGTCTTCTGACACCTCACTCTCCAAGTTTTTTATACATTTCACTGACCATTTCTTTACATTTACTTTGGTTGGCAACTCCTCCTGTAACTAGTCATCTGACATTTTATAAAAGAGTATGTCACACTGATACTGGACTTTCAGGTTCTTGGTCTAGAGAATGCAATGAATGAATTGACAGACCACAGGATCAACAGTAAGTTAGGTCTTTTTCAACAGGTATTATAGCTCTCACAAAGAGCCAAAATTTGCAGAGCAGGGTATAAGTATTACAGCTCTTACAAAGAGCCAAACCTCCTTGCAGAGCAGTATATAAGTATTACAGCTCTTGCTCTTCTGCTCTCTCTCCCTCTGAGGTCTGCAGTGGTCTGCCCTTGGGTGCTCTGCTCAGGGGCTTATATAGGGGCAGTTGTCCAATGAGCTTTTGGGTCCTGAAAACAGACCAATCAGGAGCAGGTTTTGAAAATAGACCAATCAGGGATGCACTGGAGAAATCATCAGTATCTTCCCCTCTCGCTCATGTTCTGTTCCTTTGGCTACAGGAGCCTCCATTGGGGAAGGGAAGCTCCCTACACTCCAGCCACCACCAACACTGACAAGACCAGGCAGCAGGTCCTCCAGCCCTGCTCTGCTGAGCTGGCTGGGGTGCCACCTGTCTTGTATCAACACCACTAACATAAAACTCTTTAGTGAATTTTCATTGTATCCAGAATATTTAAGTTCCTGAAAGTACCTTCCTCTTCAGCATTTCTCGGACCCCTTTTCTTCTGCAGACTGGGCACGAGCAATGCTGGCTTTGCTGTTGTTTTCCTGCATCACAGTCTTTGTCCCTGCTGTTCACCTTTCTTGCTGCTCTCTTCCTTGATATTTTGTGTGACTGGCTTCCTTGGGGTTCAAGTCAATTATCCTCACAAAGGGGAATTTCTTGGGTCCTTTCTATGTTCTTCTATTTTTATTATAAGTGTTCTAATGATTTTTTTTCTTCTTTAAAATACACTTCCTCATTGTCTGTCTCTTCCAAAATGTTATGCTTGATGAGGGTGGTGACTTTATCTATCTGTTGCATCTGAGTGCCTAGAATAGTGCCTGGCACATAGGAACTCAATGGGATTAAAAACAGCTTTCATAATCCCAGTCTCCCTGCTTGCTTTTAACCACTACACTGTAAAAATTTTAACAATGTAACATTATGATCTGCAGAGGAAGCTGTTGGACACCTTTGGGGTGTTGGTCAAAAGAGTTGGAGTTAAGTTCTCGAGCTTGGTTGTTTGCTTTCCAGTCCTGTTCTTTTCCTACTGCTTTTTATTGGGGTTGGCCAGTGGCTACATGACATCTGCTTCTGTTTACTTGAGACAATTTATCAGTGGACAAGTGGAGGTTTAATAAATTATTTTACCAAGTGGTCCAAACTAATGCAAGTTGAATATTCCTTGTCCAAAACATTTGGGACCAAAAGTAGTTTAATTTTAGATTTTTTTTTCTCAGATGGTGGAATATTTGCCTAAGACTTACTGTTTAAGCATTCCCAATTAAAAAATCTGAAATGTTCAAATGAGTATTTTTTAAATTTTAGAATATCAGGGAGTACATGTTTACATACTTTGTTTTTTGCACAAATTGAATCAAGGTTATAAGTGTTTCCCCTACCAAGTGTGCACCGTACCCAGTAGGGGGGAATTTACAAATCCTCTCCTCTCGACTTGATTTTCATTGAGATTTACTTCCATATGTTTGCTTAAGTGTTGATCAATCAGTTCTAACCTGGTATTGAGTACATGTGTTTGTTTCTCCATTCCTGCAATGTTTCACTAAGAAGAATGGTGTAAGATGGTTCCATCCAAGTTGTCACAACATATACTAGATTTCCATTTTTCTTTGTGGCTGCATAGTACTCCATGGTATACACATACTACATTTTATTAATCCATTCATGTATTGGTGGATGCTTGCACTGTTTTCATGGTTTTGCAATTGTGAATTGTGCTGCATTAGAGTGATGGTATCCTTTTTATGAAATGACCTTTTTCCTTTGGGTATATACCCAGCAGAGGATTCCTGGATCAAATGGTAGTTCTACTTTAAGTTCTTTGAGGTATCTCCATACAATTTTCCATAGAGGTCATAGAGGTTTGCAGCCCATCAAAAGATCCACACCAGCATCTGTTGTTTTGGGACTTTTTAATACAAGCCATTCTCATTGGAGTTAGGTGATATCTCATTGTGGTTTTAACCTGCATTTCCCTAATGATTAGAGATGTTGGGCATTTTTTCAATAGTTTTCTGGCCATTAGTATATCTTTTCATTTGAAAAGTTTCTGTTCATGTCTTTTGAATGGGTTTGTTTGGTTGTTTCTGGCTGATTTGCTTGAGTTGTTGATTATAGTTATTAGCTCTTTATCATGCAAATATTTCCTCCCATTCTGTGGGTTGTTTATCTACTCTTTTGATTATGTCTGTGGCTGTGCAGAAGCTTTTTCATTTGATAAGGTCTCATTTATTTATTTTTGTTGTTATTGTGATTGCTTTTAGGATATTGTTCATGAATTCCTTGCCTAAGTCAATATCTGTAAGAATTTTTTTAAGATTTTGTTAAAAGATTCTTATAGTTTCCTGCCTTAGGCTTAAGTCTTTTATCTGTTAGGAGTTAATTTTTGTGAGTGGTGAGAGGTGCAGATCCTGTTTTAGTCTTTTACATGTGGCTATCAAGTTTTTCCAGCACCATTTGAATGGCGATTATTTTCCCCAGTATATGTTTTTATCTGTTCTGTCAAAAATCAGATGAGAATATGAGGATTATTTCATCTCTGGATTTTTTGTTCTGATCCATAAGTCTATGGGTTTCTTTTTCTGCCAATACCATGCTGTTTTGGTTATTACAGCCTTGTGGTATAGCTTGAAGGTGAGGTGATACCTCCCAGTTAGTTCTTATTCCATAAGGTTGCCTTGGCTGTTTTGGATCTTTTCTGGTACAGTACAAACTATTGAATTGTTTTTTCTAAATCTGCAAAAGCTGGCATTGGCATTATAATTGGAATTGTATTGAATCTGTAAATCACTTTCAGTATTATGTAGTATAGACATTGTAACACGTTGATTCAGTCAATCCATGAGTGTGGTATATTTTTCCATCCGTTTACATCCTCTGCAATTTTTTTTCTCAGTGTTTCATTATTTTCCATATAGAGGTCTTTCACTGCCAGAAGTTCTGTTTGACTTTTCTTTAATATTTTGGTTCTTTAGACAATTTTTCTTCAGTTTCCTGCATTGTCATTGTGGTTTTGTTGTGATGTGTTTCCATTTTCTCTTTTATTTACATGAGTTTCCACGCAACCCATGTTGAAAATACTCCATCTGCCATTTTGATCTTTTCATTTATGTTGGTAGCCATTGGTAGGAATTATTGTTTTCTTTAGGGGGTGATCTTTTACTTAGATTTTTCATGTTTCTGGAGTTTTTTGCTGGTTTCTTTTCAGGTGAGATCTCATTCAAGAGCCTAGAGTGATAGGGCTGGCTATGGGCCTGTCACTGAGATGCCACAGATTGATATCAGCTCTCAGTAATGGTAGGTAGAAATGTACATGTGGAATAGCCATGTCTTATTTGTCTGAGTTGGAAGACACTATATTGTTGTCCTCCCTGTTTTTGGTTGAGACTTGTGTGAATGAACCTGCTGTTGAGATGTTCCTTTGTGTCTGTAGTAGACTCTCATCCCCCTGATGGAGTACTTGAGTGCTCCAAGCTTAAGGAGGGGCCTTATATTTCCTAGGGTGTTTCCTGATCTCTGCCACCACTGAAATGGGGGAAGAGATAAGGCACTTTATGGCTAGGATGTGGAGACTTAAAAGTCTTCATGAAGCTTCAGGGGGGTTCAGATGTTACTTTCCTAGCCTTTTGGGCGAGCAACTGGTGGGAGGTTCAGGGCAAGCTCTCTAGACAAGCAGAGCTACTCATAGGGGAGAGTCCTGAATGTTTCCATGCTAAGGCATGAAGCTGGGTTATTTCTGTCCTGATCCAGCAGTAAATTTTTCTGGAGAGAAGTGTAGGCACTTCTTTGAGTGTCCACTCCTTGCACTACCACACAGCTGAGAGGGTGAGGTCAGAGCCAGCCCAGTAGGAGGCAGATGGGGCCACAAGCATCTGTCCTGCAAATGTCAGTTTAGATGAGCAACAACTTTCTCTTGCAGCCAAGGGGCACACCCCACTCAAAGCCTGCCAAAGCTGCTCTCCATAGTGTGGAGGGTCTTGCTGAGCACAGGCCTGATTTCCTCTAATCTGGGATTGAGGTAGGGCCAGAGGCTGGGTCTCCAAGTGGGGCCTCTACTCACAATGCCATATCAGATGGTGGGATGGGTTGAGTGAGAGGGGGAGACAGTAGTTGCATCTGTAAGCACTTGACTAGCAAATGTCACTTCAGATATGCCACAGATTGTTTCTGGGGCTGAGGACCCACAACCTGCCAAAGCTACCACTCAGGGATTCACAAGACGGGGCCAATTGGGGTCTGGTTTGGCTTCCTCCAAGTCTGGATAGGGTAGGGCTGAGGGTAGGGCTTTCAGGTGAAGGGCCTAAACTGAGGGCAGTGTGCAGGTGGCAGGCTGGACTGAAAGGGTGAGGAGCAGTTTAAACGAGCCACTGTTTTCCCCTGTGGTCAGAGCAGGGGCACTCCCTTTTCACAGCCTGCCTGAAGCTGCCACACAGGGCCACACAAGTTGGGGTCCACTGAGTTTCACTCTGACATGGTGGAGGGGCAGGAACCAGTCTCTCTACACCAGTCCTGTGTAGAGGACAGGGCCACACAAGTTGGGGTCCACTGAGTTTCACTCTGATATGGTGGAGGGGCAGGAACCAGTCTCTCTACATCAGTCCTGTGCCCAGTCCACTCCCCAGACAGTTGTTCCTGCCAGTTCCTGGTGGGATAAAAATTGGCCTCCACAGTGTATGGTTTCTTGGTTGCTGTGGGTGAGCAAGGTCTAGTTTACTTCTCCACTCCTGTACCTGGTCTAGCCCAGTTATTTGAGTTGGGCAGGTATTCCATCATATGTCAGCACAGAGGGAAGCAGGCCTTACAAGGAGAACGCTATTCAGCCACTGTAGGTGGAGATGGGCTGTGGCTACAAGCAAGGTAGAGTCAAAATTGCTCTCTCTTCTGCCATGCAATGGTGAAATTTAGAGGAGGAAATATCTAGGTGCAGGAAAGCTGGCTCTCTTGTCCCTCATGACCCTCTAATGTGGGGTAAGAACTCTTGTGTCCTGCTGCTCACTCATAGCCCCTGAGTGAAGGGGGAGGGGATCCCTCTTACCCTTCGAGTTGGCTCTGGGCGTCTTTGAGTCTGGTTTGCTCTCCCACTTTTCTCTTTTTCTTCCCTTTTCTCCTCTTCAGGGGTGTTGCAAATGCCTCTGTTGCCTCTCTCAGTGATCCACCCCTGAACTGTAATTGCTCCCACCTCACTTCAGTCAAACTCTTCTACCCCAGCTGGGATGGTCAGCAGCTAGGGCTGCTTGTAGTTGGTCATTTTTTTTTTTTTTTTTTTGAGACGGAGCCTCAAGCTATCCCCCTGGGTAGAGTGCCATGGCATCACAGCTCATAGCAACCTCCAACTCCTGGACTCAAGCGAGTCTCCTGCCTCTGCCTCCCAAGTAGCTGGGACCACAG
>CAUYQV010071835.1:0-10994 GCA_963574575.1 Galagoides demidoff | reverse complement strand
CCAGATACCCATCAGTAACCTTTCCTGATCTGTGGTAAGTGACAAAGGTCACTTCCTGACAGGTCTAGGAATGGAGTAACCTTCCCCGATCTGTGGTAAGTGATGAAGGTCGCTTCTGATGGGTCGGGAATGGTAATGTGCTAGGGGACCGCAAGAGAAGAGGAATTTACCCAATGCATATAGGTATCTAATGGCACAGATGAAACCTGGGCTCATGAAAGGCTTTTGAGAGGTCCAGCCTGAGAATTCCTACAAAAGGCTCCAGCAAAGACCCCCTAACAGGGCCTACCTGGGAGCAAAGGTTTGCACACAAATTCCTGTATGCCCAAGAAGTTTCTCTATGCTTTGCTTAAAGATTCAAAGTAACTGCCTCCAAATGGCATGGTCAGTAGGACAGACATTCAAATCGTCTCTTTACCCCATAGCCTCAGGCTTCATCAGATAAGAACAAAGAAAATAATAACTAACAACATGTTCTTCATTAAGTTATGTTAAACTGGGTTATGTTGAAAGGGTTATGCTTAAAGGTGTATGTTGGGTGGATTAGCAGATTACCAGGGAGGAACTACTTACAGGACTTGGATGGTCATAAGATGTTTAAATGGATTAATGAAGTCACTGACATCCGGTGCACACATGCAGAGGGATTGCAATGTTAAGGAGGTCATTGCTATATAGTGTGCATGCACAAGATTGCCTATATAAACAGCAAATAAAGAAGGCTCGCCATTTTGCCTGAGTGAGCAGATGGTCACCTTTATTTAAAACACAATTTCAATAAGCGTGCTTATTCTCTGCGACATTGCTTTTCCATGAGACCCTTATGGCAACACTCTCTGTTTATATTGATACTGCTTAGACATTCAACTGGCACCTAAAGGACATTTTCCAAGTTATTTTGGCAAAATGAGAATGGAGAGAAGGAAGAAAAATGAGAGAAGGAATAAAGCAGATGGGGGCGGGGCTCCTACAGATAAGACCATTGCTTTTCTCTCTACCCCCAGTTCAAAATCCAATCAATTTTGATAATGCCCTCTCCTGGCTCCAGACTCCATCTTTCAAATAACTTTAAAGGGAAATGAAAGAGGTAAAACTGAGAAAAACTGAACACTCGTTAGGTTCTCAGAAAAACTCATTTTGATTCTACAGCTTTCTCTTGTCATTAAGGGCTTAGTATTTCTTCTTAATCAGCGAGAAGTAAAATCAAAATTTTCTTTTCATTCTGCTTCATCTTCAACGTCTTAGAAAATGCTCAGTTATATAAACCATTCCGCTGCGAAGCTTCTCAGGTCAGTCCCCCACTGCCTTTTCTTTGCTATTTCAACAACAGTGTTAAGTGCCTTCATGAGCTCTCACACTCTTGGAACCGCCTCCTTGAATTTCTGACTTTCATCTCTCCCTGCTTGAATCAATCCTAAATGTTACTAATGTTTGACAATCAAATACTCTACTCAAAACTCCTTCTTGGTCTCCATGTTGTCTTTAGAAATAACTCTGAACTCCAAATCCTCCACCAATTTGTCCCAGCTTTATCTCCTGCTGTTCTCTAACCAACCACACAAGGTCTGCAGGTCTCTCCTTGCCTCTGAGCTTTTTAATCAAGATATTTTCCTTGTCTAGAAAGACTTGTAACTTTCATTCTTTCATGTAAAATTGCACAAAGACTTCAAATGATGTTTGGGAACAAATACCTTACTGCTCTTGTTATCACATGGTTACACTTTCCTCTTACATGTAGATTGTTTCAAAATATGCCATATTTGATATTTAGACTTTTATGTGAGATATTTCAGTTACCTTCAACTATTTGAATTTGATTATAATAATGTTAAATCATTCAAAGGTACAGGCATGACAAAAATTTAAATCATGTTTAATATTTAGATAATTATGTGAGACAAAAATATTTAATATTGTGCATATGAAGCTGAATTACACAAACTTCCAGTTCTGTTAATGATAACGTATCTTGTATACAGACGATTCTTCCACAGATCATAACTAAGTGAATTATATATACATAAGTATATTTTTAAGAACAACTATTTGAAAGCACTGTAGATCAATTAAATGTAGACAAAGATTAGAGAATTTTTCACTTGAGGAAGAACATGAAAAAAACTCAAGTAGAAAGCAAGAGATTTTATTATCTTGGAAAGTCACAGAGCAAAGTTTTAAAGTATCAAATTAACTGAAAATTAAAGGGAGTTATCCATATACTAAAGTATGCATCTAGAAATCTGTGCATCAATTATTTGCCAAGTTTTTGACTGACAGCTGAATTGTGTGTGCACACAGACCATAAAAAGCAGTGACGGGAATGTTGAAAGGGCTGGAGGCTTCACATTGCAAGGGACTCTTGAATTTGACTCTAACCAAGTAAAACACCTTCTAGAACAAAAATCAACCCTCTTCAATAGGTAATAGAACCATAATCTTGAAAATATATAATCTGTAATGTACAGCATACAACAAATAGTAACCAAGCTAAGGAACAAAAATATGATTCGTAGTCAAGAGAAAAACCGTCAAGGAAAACTAAGCTTGAGAGGACCCAGATATTAGAATTAGCATGTAAAGACTTTATGAGAACTGTTTAAAATATGTTCTATGACTTAAGGCAAAATATAGCCAAAATAAATAATAGGTGAACACAGTATAGAAATGGAACATATAAGAAAGATCTATAACGAAAAAGTGCTATATATGAACATTAATTGGGTGAGGTAAGTATACTGGAGATAACAGGAGAAAGAATTTGTGAATTTGAAAATAAACCAGTGGAATTTATCCAATAAGTCAGTTTGAAATCTTCTCTCCTTTTGTACTCCCTACTTCCCCTGGCTGGAAGGAAGTAACCACAGAATCAAAACGTCTTTGCATGTCCTTAGTAAAATATTACACATAGTATTTTATTTAAATAAATGAAAACTTATTTGTATATTTCAGTTTGGTTAAATTAGTAAAAATGTTATTTTAACACAATAGAACATAGTTTTATACTAAGATATGTTTAAGTGAGCAAATGAAGCCAATAAGATTGTTCAGGGGAATGAAGACAGAGAGAATTAGCTGGGTCACGGATTGTATAGCTGAAAAGATGTTAAACACCCAGAGAGTTTATTTCTCTGATTCAACTAAACTGAATTAATATATCTCAATGCTTTTAATCATTCTAGAGAATAAATGCCACAGTCTTTCTTTTAAAACATAGTTGTTTTAAGTATTACTTTTATTGATACCAAGAAATAAAATTATCTTACCTCCAAATGATATCCAACTCTGATGAAGGTGCAAATGGGGTCAAAAGCTCCAGTACCACAGGTCAAAAGGTGTGTCCTGTTATAATGATGCAAAACCCGAACATAATTTGCACATTCACTCTAATGCAGGAAAAAAAAAAAGACATTTGTTAGTATCTAAAATTGAGCTCTGTTTTGAATTTTGTTTTTCCTAACCCTAGAAATCTCATGTCTTAGCATATATCTCCTGTGGGGCGGAGGAAACAATGACAGATGAAAAGAAGGCACAACCGGGGAAAAAGAAACAGGGGTGACCAAAACACATTCTAGCTAGCAGTGATGTGTGAATTACATTTTATAATGGGACTGCATCATTTTTTTATATATGTGTATTTTAGCTCACAATTGAGAAATAAAGAAAAAAAGCACCATTCAGAAATTCGTCAAGTGTAAAGATTTGCATAGCAATATGTTCCACTAAGTAATTAAGTTATTCCCAATGCTGTTATTTTTTTTAAGCACAGTATAAACAATGAATCAGCAGAAAGTCAGAAAACCAAAATTTGTAAAAAGCTTCATTATTCATAAGAAAGCATATGCAGACTTTAGATCATTACGGAATTTTGACACTTGGGAAAATAAGTGTGATATTGTCAGATTCACAATTTACATAAAGCACTTTTCAGAGAAAAATTTCAAGTACAGAGGAAGCTAACCATAAAAATAACATTATTTTATAAAAATACTGTGAGGTTACTATTACTTTAAGAAAATAGCAATAGCCCAGATATAAATATTTAGTTATTTGATGAGTTGTCTTGTCTCTATTGCAACTACTCACCTCAGCCATATATAATTCAAAAACAATTTTGCGTGGCTGTGTTCCAATAAAACTTTATTTATAAAAATAGGCCTACGTGCTCTAGTTTGTAAACACTAGTATTTAACTGTAAACTTCCTGACTATGGAATCTTTATTTTTGGCATCTTCACATTCTCCAGTTAATTAAGCATAGTACCTAATACATACAACGTGCTGAACAAATTTCTAATACATCAGTCTCTTGGTAAGTTTTAGGGCCAGTATGCTGAATAGAAAAAAAAAAAAAAAAGAGAAAAGTTTATATTTGTTTCCAAACCGACTTGACTAAATTCATTCTAGGAAATGTTCTCTTAGCAAATTAGGTATTGCAATTTACTCAAAAGTATTTCATAAAAGAAATACTAAATACTTTAATATTAAATATTACTTTTAAAACAATATATGCAATTATTAGTATATATAATGTTTTATAAAAACAGGTTTGTGACTTCAACTCTTTAAATAAGTCTGTCACCCAGCAATATTAGGAGGAAAAGGCCAGGAGTATGACTTCATTATAAGTGATTCAGGGAATAGTGTGCTCTGGGCAAGAACAAGGTCTATGTTACTGAACCGATTATCTAGCTGGGGTCCTCAAACTTTTTACACAGAGGGCCACTTCAGTGGCCCATTGGAGGGCCAGACTATGGGCCCCAGGACGAGTTGGCTGCTCAGCAGGACAGGTAGTGGTGGCAAAAACACCTGGCGGGCCAGATAAATGTCCTAGGCGGCTGCGTGTGGCCCACAGGCTGTAGTTTGAGGATGCCTGGTCTAGGGCAAACCAATGTATCTATTTCTTCAATTTCCTGCTCACATAACATTTTCTTCTGATCATTCAGGCATAGTAAAAATATCTGATCTCAAATTGCTGTGAGCACCTGCTCTTCCTCTCTGGACACACAGTCACATCTTGGAGTGAACCAATTAGACCACATTTTGGCTCATTTGAGCTTAGATTGACATGGCCTAAGATTTTGTTCAATTAGTCAGCATCACATTATGGGCTAAGGCAGCAAGAATGTGTTGACTCACATTTTGGCTGTGCCCCAGTTGCTACAGAGAATCAGGAGTTGGTATAATGTATGTTAGTCTTTTATGTTGTATTTTTTTTTTTAATTCAGTAAGAAGAAAAAAGGATAAATTCCCTTTCAAGGCAGATACGAAGCTCTTCCTCCAAGATGTGTGTTGTGTCACCAGAGCAGCCAGCCCCTCCTGGATGCCGAAGTCCTATCTGTGTGGGTTTCGTGTGTTAGAGGCTGTGTCAGGGTGCTACTCATCCACCCACACACTGTAGGGAAATGACGGGAAAAGGGGAATATTTTAACACGCTAACTGCTGTGTGACTTATGACCTATTCAAGTGTTCACATTACTTTTTATATTACTAATTTTCAAGTTACCTTTGTATCAGTCTATGTCTTAGGAATGTTTTGTTTTGAAGTTTTATTCTGTTTTCATAATCAAACACCATGGCCAGTCCACGTGTTAAGTAGGGGAGACCATAGAAACATTTAGAATAGGTCAAACATGTTTACTCCTTCTCTCAAACGTTTCGTTCCCTTCTTCTCTTTTTTGTTATAATTTGCTAATCAAAGTGAAGTGAAATCCCACAAAGAATGTGCTTAACTTTTCCTGGAATTAAAATAAATTACCCAGAATTATTTTTCTCTCAAAAACACAAGAAGTGAGCATTAGGATAAGGAATGTACAAACCCAAGTTGATTAAAGTCCAATAAAACTAAATAAAAACCTAGATCTGGATGACACCTTGGCTTCTTATGACTCTACATAATTTTATATAATTATATGGTTGTGGGTCACTACAAAAGTTTTGAGACAGATTGTTAAGGCCCACTGTTTCACTTCTAAGAAACACAATCTTTGGCGTCCTTTCTGACTCACAGGCAAGTTTCCACTTATTAGCTTATATGCATACTATGAGGGCTTCCCTTGTTTCTGTCGCATGGATTTTACATTTCTTGATTTTCATATATCTTAAAACTTTCTCAATGATCCACAGATATCTTCTACATGAACCAAATTGCATAGGCACTTTCTTAAAAGCCAATAAAAGTTTCAGTCTTCTGGGGCTGAACAGTGATATACAATTGATGATTTAATTTACAATGAATAATACTCACTGCGTCTTTTCCTTTCATTATGCATTCTTCTACTTTGAGAGCTGTGCTAGGCCAGAGTATCTGAAAATAGAAGATAATGTCCTATCAGGGCAACTGAATCGGAAAGTAAACCACACTGAAAAACCATTGCATTTTCTACAATTCATTTCCGTTGTGTTCTGCTTTCTAAGAAAAGACTTCATCATCTTTACATAATTATTTGCATAATTTAGAAACTTATCTCTAAGCTTTAACTTTATGCTAAATCTTTTTTTCCCCTCCCTCAACATAGTGAAGGCTTATCTCAAGTCTTGGCCCATCAAGGCCACTCGCACCATTGCCAGCCCTTCCTCATCTTTAACTAGATTGTTTTCCCGTCCAATCCAGGCACCCCCTGGAGTTTTCTTTGTATTTTTACCACTTAGCACAGAATCTGGTGTGTGGTGGGCTATCAGTGATGTTTGCTGCTTGGAAGGATTAAAAGATGAATGACTTTTAAAATATTGATTCATAATGTATCATCCAATGATATATCACACTACAACTTTGATTTTAAAGTATGTGTTTAACTCAACCAGTTTTACAGAAAGTTTAATTATATTTTATTTGTTAATTTCTTCCTTGAAGAGAGACTCTGTGAAGTATTTTTCACCTGCAGTACTACCTAGCACTTTGCTGAGCCCAGACAGAAACTGATAAATACTTATTATCTGGGTCCACATATCTCTGATGGTGGAATTTGTTTCTTTTCTCTGATTCCCTTCGTTCCTCTTTTTAAACTTTAGAGTCAATTGTACCATGTGCCAGACTTGTGCTAAGAACTCTATTTTCTTTTTCTTTTGTTTTTGTTAAGTGCAGTGGTTTTGGTTTCTCATACCAATACTTTGTGATTCGTTGTCACCAACAGTCTTAGAAAGTCTCTCTCTTGCTTTATTCAGGCATTTTTTTCATCCCCCACTCCAGGATCTCTTTCCACCCCCTTGAGAGGCAACTATTATATCCTATTACTAGGCACTTTGTTTTTATATATTCTTATAAAGTGTGTACTATGACTTTTGTGCACATATTTCTAATTTAAGTAAATAGTATGGAATTTTATATCTCAGCTCTTTTTTTTTTTTTTAACTAAGGATTAGGTTAAAGATTTAAGATCCCTCCGTAGACCTATGTTCACATACAGTCTACCATCCTACTGCTTTGCCATGCTCAGGGGATAGCTCCCCCCATTTTCTTGTCTACTCTCCCAGTCATGGATACCCAAATTGCCTCGGAGCCTCTACCACATCAAACACTGTCATCCTTCCTCTCTGTACACAGCCTTTTTAGATCTCTGCAAGAATATTGTATAAAGCTAAGAGCAGACCTGCTGGGTCCTAGGTAAGAATATATGGGACATGTAAGTGTCTGTCACACTGCTCTCCAGAAGGGCAGTGTCTAACCAGCAATCACCCATCTTCATCTGGCACTTTCAACTTTTCTATTTTTGCGTGCATGTGCTTAACACTTTAAGTGAAATATCTCAGTTAATCCTTACCACAACTTTATCAAAGAGCTGATATTATCCAGAGGATTTCATTAAAAAAATGTATATTTCTCCATGCAAACCCACAGAGCAGTAGATCTATGTGTGGAAGCAAAGGAGTGTGACTCACTTGAGTAACTGAAGTGACAGGCTATAGCCCTCACGTTGCCTGTGCCTCAAGAACTTCATCTCCTACTTAAAATAGTTTATTCCCACTTACGCTGGATCAGTCACCCTCTCCCACCAAACTACAACATTCAGCCCCCTTTCTTAGGCCAGAATTCCGTGGGAGCCTCATATTATACTGGCATCAATTTCATGGGCTCTGCTGGTCAGATGATGATGGATTTTTATCTTTGAGGAATGTTGATTCTCATCTAAACACCCACAGTTTTTACTTTGTTTTGTTTTTCTTTTTATTTTCTTCTGTTATTTTTAGGCAGAATCTTGCTTTATCACCCTTGGTACAGCATCAGAGGCTTTACTTTGTTGCCTCCATTGGAGCCAGGCTAACTCACAATTTTTTTTATTTCCTTACCTTTCTGTTGTCAAGTTCACATTTTAATAAAAAAGTAGAAATTTCCCAGCCAACGAACGTGGACCTTTTCAAGATAATATATTTTTTAACAAATAGCCTCTTCTTCCTCAGAAAGTTTCAGTGTTCAGGGCCGTTGGTTAAGAAGAATTCAGGTACAGCCTTTACCGTCTAAGGTTTACTATTGTTAGACTATCGCTGGGCCTGTGACAGGAAGCCGCACGTTTTTCTATGACAATTTCTTCCCTTAACATCTCTGTTATCTTACGTCTCCCCTCCCTCTACTCATCCCATTTCATCCATTCCACTTGTCAGCCTGGAAAGATGTTCTGGCTATTGATAAAAATATTAGATATTACTGACTTTAAAGTATTTTATTTAGTTCACAAACTATAATTACTTCTACATTAGTAGTCTATATTCAAAAATAAGAAATTTTATATATAAATCCCTATTTCTATTTTGTATAGAAAAATATGAATAAAGCAACTTCGGGATATGTTTCTGCGTAGCAATATTCCTCTCGAGTTGAAAGTTGGAAGTTTTCTTTCAGTGGGACAGCTACTCTGATCTTCTGAGACCAGCTCTGAACCAGCTCTGATCTTCTTCAGAGTTTTCTTTTACCTGACTGGCCCTTTGGGGTATTTCAAATCTGATATTTATGTTTGAATAACAATCATGTTCACATTAAAGCCTTTTATTAGCTTTGCCTCATAAAATATCACGTAAGACATTGATATCCTGACAGGACAGGGGCTTGTCATTTGACTTATACATTATATGGAAAAATCTAATCTCTGGCACATGAATGTGGGAAGTTATAACAACGGAGACAATAGCATTTGATTCTAATTGAATTTATTATCATAGTAGTAATCACTCTCTGGTTTAAATTATAAGTCCAAAATATCACTTGGATGTTCTTGGTGCATAAGGCCCCCAAATTCTTACTAACGATATCCAGCATCAGGTGTTCTTTGGCTTCCATTGTGCAATGTGTAAACTTTTAAATGAAAACATGTTTTGTTTTGTTTTTTTTATTGTTGCCACACAAGAAAAAAAGCTAAAAGAAAAAGCAACTAAAAAACCAAAAGCATACACACAAAATCTTAGAACAGAGGTTGATTTCATCAGTGTATTCACCAGCGGACCCTGTACGAGTTAGGAAGGACATCCTGTATATGCCTCATCATCAGGCTAGGTTGCAACTTTGCATGAGTCTGAGGAGAGTAACACCCTTGTAGGATAAGGATTCTAGAAGTGAAACCATAGAGTTTACAAAATGTATTTGATCTATTTTGAAAAAAACGTTATTGCACTGAGGAATAGACTTGAGGTGAAACTTGGTTTAGGAATGATGATTAGACTGTGGATGCATCAATGATTCAAAGGCATATGATCATGTGTGTGTGTGTACAGACTATATGCGTGCTATGTATGTGTGTTTGTATATACCTATAAAAATAAAAATTCGTTTTAGGATAATTATCATTGGAAATGTTATCAGGACTAATTCCCTTATCAGTGGGAATAAAATAGAGAACACCTCATCCACAGTTCAGAATACTGTTTTTTATTCATAATATAGTTAGGAGATGGAGGACTTTTCTTTTTAGAATATTAACGTTGTGTCTTACTCATTTTTCCATATGTAAATTGATGGCTTCTTTTTTTTTATTAAATGATAGCTGTGTACATTTATGCAAACATGGGGTACAGTGTAGTGTTTTCATATACAATTTGAAATATTTTCATTGAACTGGTTAACATAGACTTTGTGTCATTTACTTAGTTATTGTGTTAAAACATTTATACTCTAGTAATTCCATATATTGTCCTATTCCCTTAAATCATGGCTTTATAATGATTATTCCCAAGATTATTTAAACACATTGTTTGGAGAGAGTCATTCTTTTTAGCATTTTTTGCACATCTTTTGACAGCTTTTGTTCCAGAATATCTTTTCAAATGTCCTGGAAAGACAGAGATAGAATTTCCCTCCAGGGGAAAAAGAATGGAAGATTTGTTTGACCAGCATAATTAAAATGTCTCTCTAGGGAAAAGGTTGGACAAGTTTGCTAATAGCCGCTTAAGCTTGGGTGCTTACTACGCTTGGGGTTGCTCAGATGTGTCATATATCCACTGAGGATGCAGTATCTACCCCGCCTGCTGCGAATCACCCCTGCAGGATGTGGTGGGGGTGGTGAGGGCAAGCACACTGATGAAATATGAAGCTCTTGCTGCCTACTGTACCATGAGTAATAGGCTTTGACTTTGACCCAGGAGTCTAATATTTTCTGACAGCATTTGTAAAAGTGTGATAGGTTAACCTGTCTTAAAAATCTCAGCCCCTTCAGTTTTTGACACAAACAAAAGATAACATTAGATGATGAAGACAATAAATGGCTCTTCTAGGATCATCAGAATATGCATTGTTCCTGGCAGCAAAACTAAAATGGCAATTGCTTTAAGAATGACAAAACTATACTTTCAGGCACATTTTGCAAAGTGTTTCAAAACAAAACCTTTCTGATAGTTTTTCAATGGAGACTCTTTCTCCTTCCTCTGATCCCTTCTAATGCTCTTATTCTCTCAACTTGGGATTTGTTACTTAATTGTAGCTCTACTATTAGACCATACATTATGGGGGTAAGGCAGTGACTTATTCCTGTTTTTCTAATAATGCTTCCCTGATAGAATGTCTTTTATTATTTT
>CAUYQV010071833.1:0-17334 GCA_963574575.1 Galagoides demidoff | reverse complement strand
CAATAACTGAGAAAATGACATGAAGGCTGTGTTGATCAGTTTGATGGAAGTATTTCGGATTGCATGTGAAAACCCCACACTGTACCCCAGAAGTGCATTAATGTACATAGTTACCATTCAATAAAAAAAAAAAAAAGAAAAGAGAATACTTAATGCTTAAAAAATTTATGTCAAGTCCCACAGCAAATAAATTATAGAGCTGAAGCCCAGGCTTTGTCACCCAGAAGCCACGTGTAAACATTACACAGTACTGCCTCCTCTGGCCCAAGTTTAGTCAGACTCTGAAGGAGCCCTGATATTAATACGCAGGGTTTGTGTAGGAAATCAGCATTGTTGTGGCCATGGACTTCTGAGCTCTGTTTCTGAATGCAAATTATAGATAAATTATTATATAACATGATACAGTAAGTAGAGCTTAAAAAGTCAAGCACATTTTGAATTGGATTTTACCTAAGTATAGAATTGGGTTAAGGATCTTTGAGACAGCCTGTATTTTCCTAATAATTTATACTGATTTTTGTTTTTTAGAGATCTTTGTGGTGAGGTGGCAGGGCACAGGAGAACATTACAGACTTTTTTTTGTTCAAAAGGGACCGGGGAACTTTGTGATTTGGAGGTACTTATATTTTCTGAATTCGTCCAGAAACAAAGTCTTCTCTTGTATCTTAAGGCACTGAGGGTTTTCTTTAACATTTAGAGGTGAGCAGATTTCACATTTGGTCAGAAACAGATAACTTGACAACATAGTTTGCTTTAAATGTTATCTATTGGTTCTGTGGTTTTAGGATTTAAAAACTTTGACAGAGAACGGCTGTTGTTATTGTACTGTTATCAGAAATGGCACAATCGATGTCTGTTTCCTTTAGAACATTAAAGATTAGGTTTTACTCTTATAGAAAAAGCAGAATAGGTGTGTTTTCTCGAGAGTGTAGATATTTTTAGCAAGTTCATAGATTAGTATGTTAGATGATGATGGGCCCTGATGGCAGCTCCGGGGAGGGAGCTCAGTGTGATGAAATCACAGTGAAGAGGCTGAAGAAGAAATGTGTTTAATTTTGAGAACGGGGTGACTAAACGGATAGCTACTTTAATTGAATCTACACAGTGGCTTAGGTGCTTACATTATATCCTGAAAGGCAGGTAATAACGTCCCTATTTTATGGGAGAAGATACAAGAGGACTATTAGGTGGCATAAAGAATTTGGATTTTTTAAAGCAATACATCAAAAGTTAATATCCACGAAAATAGTGTCAGGACACAGCCAGCAGACACTGGTCATGAAACAATATTGAAGACATTACTTGTCTAAGGGAATATCAGAAATTTTTGAGAGTTAAAGAACGAGGTTACTGCAGAATTTGTATCCTTTAAAATAAATTTCTCGGCTTGGCGCCTGTGGCTCAATTGGCTAAGGCACCAGTCACGTACACCTAAGGTGGTGGGTTCGAATCCCCAGCCCGGGCCCGCCAAACAACAATGATGGCTGCAACCAAAAAATGGCCAGGCGTTGTGGCGGGTGCCTGTGGTCCCAGCTACTTGGGAGGCGGAGGCAGGAGACTCACTTAAGCCCAGGAGTTGGAGGTTGCTATGAGCTGTGATGTCATAGCACTCTACCCAGGGGGATAGCTTGAGGCTCTGTCTCAAAATAAATAAATAAATAAATAAAATAAAATAAAATAAAATAAAATAAATTTCTCCAGAAAATTTGAGGATATTTTACCGGAAATTTGATTTACATGCAACCATACATTTATTGTATAAAAGACATCTCTAAAATGCAAATACGGGATGAATGACTAACTAATAGAATACATTTACTGTGATATGTTTATTTGTGTCAATGTTACAAATGGGGACATTTAAGTAAGTATAAATTTGTATTAAGGATTTTCCGTGTTTCTAGATAGTCTAAGTTTCTTTTTCTGGAAGGCAAAAAGTACAAGCTGCCTTTTCATCCATCTAAGACCTGGCAGAAGAGGGGGCCGTTGAGATGGAAGGGCACTTGCTATGCTGAGGCAGGTGGCATTTTATTATATGAGATTGCTTTGGAATGGACTTCAGGATGATGGACGGCTGTGCATTAAGCTAGTCTTCTGAAATTAGTGAAGGTTGGAAATTATGTTACCTTCACATAAGGAAAATTGGATGGAATAAAACATTATGATAATTAAAAGCCATTTGATGGAGTCAGATGAAGTGGTAAGTGTTTGAATAGTTTGCAATAAGCCAATAACTTCCTTCTGAGTTAATCAGCAGTGTGTGTGCGTGCATGTGTACACACGTATATATAAGCATACGCAGACATAGGGGAGAGAGAATACACAACACAGACCCGGTCCATTTGGTCCTTATTATCTGTGCTTCTCATCACTATCTGAGGCTTACATTTAGGTTGAGGAGAGGTCAGGAGATTCAGGCAATTAAATACGCAATTTCCATAGAATCTTCAAAGTTTAATGAAAAGGGAAATACATTATGCTTTAGGAGTTCGATAGGGCACGTAAAGAAATCTTCAGAGATCGTGGAAGTCTTCAAAGGGAAGAGGCATATTAGCGGAGACCTAACAAATAGTGGGATATGTCCAGGACTCAGTGAAGAAGAAGCTATAATCTGGAGAGAATTATACGAATATAGCAGACAACATCTCCAAACCTGGCTCAAAAGGGAACATTTATTCAAATAGGTAGAAGTTAAGCATGCTTGGAAGATACACTAAAACGGAATGAATCAAGACAAGTGGGCGATAGAGGCTCATCACACACACCTTGTAAACCGTGCTAAGAACATCAGACTCTATGCTTAAAGCAAGAGTAAATCATTGAGGAATTTTTAAAGGGGCAAGCATAGTATCAGAATTGCATTGAAAACATAATGTGGTTGCCTCATCGGAGACTGTATTAGATGTATCCAGGGGATGGGCAGACTATCCAGAAGCTCGAATGGCAATTCAGGAGAGAGGTTTGGTGACCTTAATCCCAGTGACGAGATGCAGGCAGGGAAAGGTAAGCAGATCTAATAGAAATTTGAAAGTAAGATGTAAAGGATGGTTTTGATAGAGGGGCTGGACTGTAAAGGGTGATTGAAATTGTATCCTGGTTATTTCTTTATAACTGGTTTAATGGTGGTGTTGGTTACTGAGATGTTCATTAAAAGGAGGTTGGTGTTGAATTTATGTGGATACACATCAAAGAACCTGTGGAATGTTCAAGTAAAAATGCAGGTGGAGAGAGGAGTCTGAAGAAACGTCTCGGCTGCAAATGACGGTTTATGTTTCAGGAGCACCAGGCGGAATTGACCTTGGGAGTGGAAGAAATCACCGGAGATCATACAAAGTGCAGTAGGAAGGAAACGTCAGGAAAAATTATGAGGGATATCAGTATCGGAGGGAAGGGCTGAAGAAAAACAGTCTGCAAAGGACTGAAAGGCATTTGCTCGAATGTAGATGGGACAGATCAAGTTCAGTGTCAAGTGAATAGCGTATTTGAAGAATGAAGGCTTTGGTTAGTCCTCTCTGGTGTTACAGACCGATCAAGTGAGGCAATGATTTAAAAACGCTAATAAATTTGGCAACAATGCATAGACAGAAGGGGGGGTAGAGAAAATACACAGTTTTGCAGGTTGAGGAGTGAATAGGGAGCAAGTCTGTGGGAGGACATCGGAAAATCCTTCCAAGAACTTTGACTTCAGAGGAGAAAAGACCTGGGAGTCATTCCTGTGTTGAATGGTGTGTCATTGATAATATGTCATCGTTTTGACCCGGAAAAAGCAGTTTTGTGTGGTTTAACCTATAGAAGGGGAGAGTAGAATGAGTGAGGCATTGGAGTGTCGTGGTTAAAAGGATGTATGCTGTGGCTGGATTCTCTATTAGTTCCGATATTTAGAGACCTGTATTTTCTTTTTTTAGTGGGTTACTTTAAGTTTCTGCATGTCGCTTTTTCCATCAAGTAGGGGCACTATTAATTCTCAGCTAACAGAATAGTGACAGGTGCATATGACGGTTCCTTTTGTTCACTTTTTTTTTTATTAAGTCGTATACACATAGATCTTGAATACATTTATGCCTATTTGGGGTTCAATGGGTTGATTTTTTTATACAATTTGGAGTGCTCACATCAAGCTAATTAATATAGCTTTCATCTCATTTACTTGATTATTGTGTTAAGATGTTTATGTTCTATACTTACTAACTTTGACTTGTACCCTTGCAATATGCTCCATAGGTGTGGTCCCACCATTTTCCCTCCCTCTATCAAACCTAACCCACCCTCTCCCTTCCCTCTCCATTTTTCTCCTTTATCCTGGGCTATAGGTGTGATCTGTCTTTCATAAGAAAGTGTGAGTAAATATAAATTGGTTTCATAGAAGGACTGAGTACATTAGATACTTTGTCTTCCATTCTTGAGATACTTTAATTAGGAGAATATGTTCCAGCTCCACCCATGTAAACATAAAAGAGGTAAAGTCTCCATCTTTTAAAGGCTGCATAGTATTCCATGGTATTATTATTAATTTATTAATTTAAATTTATTCATGGGTTGATGGGCACTTGGGCTTCTTCCATGCCTTGGCTATTACAAATTGAGCTGCAATGAATAATCTGGTGCAAATATCTTTTTTGAAAGTGATTTTTGGTCTTTTGGACATACTCCTAGTAGAGCAATTGCAGGATCCAATGGCAGGTCTATTTTTAGATCCCTGAGTGTTCTCTAGACTTCTTTCCAAAAGGAATGTACTAGCTTGCATTCCGACCAGCAGTGCAGAAGTGTTCCCTTTTCTCCACATCCACGCCAACATCTGTAGTTTTGAGGTTTTGCTATGTAGGCTACTCTTACTGGAATTAAATGGTATCTCAAAGTGGTTTTGATTTGCGTTTCTCTAATGATTAAACACGATGAGCTTTTATTCATATGCCTGTAGACTATACACCTGTCTTCTTCAGAGAAGCTTCTGTTTAAGTCTCTTGCCCATAGTGAAATGGGATCACTTGTTCTTTTTATCTTTTGTTCACTTTTAAGTCATAACGCCACTCCCATACCCTCCCACACTTCTGCTCCCTGCCCTCTCTACTTCCGTTTGCTAACTTTCTTAGTGTAACATGGAACGTCCTTTTACAAAACTATATCCAGTAGCACAATACTGTAAAATCCATTCTTATTCCTTTTCTAGGATGTCCTTGGGATGCCAAGTCTTTCTGTAAAAGTCATGGCATGCCCCCAGTTTTTCCTTTGTTCTTACTGATGTGGCACTTGCGACTTTGCTGACACTATTTCCATAGCTTCTCCCCTTGGGTTTGTACTTCTACACTCACTTCAGAAATTCACTGCCTCCGTGCTGGGGGGCAAAGCTGTGATCCAGTGAACACATCACGAGCTGCCTGAATCTGCTCTAACACGTCTTGTAATGTGAGCCGTTTTTTTTTTACTGATTGAGATTTAGTGTGAAAAGATAAATGTGTTATTATTAATATCTTCCAACATATCCCTATGTATTGGAGGAAATAATGATTATGTTGTATCCAAGGGCAAAGATAAGTTTATGTATCACTGTCATGCACTGCTTAACAAGGAGGTGTTCTGAGACATGCATTGTCAGGGGATTTAATCTTTGTGTGAACAGCGTGGAGTGTGTACTTAAACAAACCTAATAGCATAGTCTACCACACACCCAGGCTATGTGGGACAGGCTGTTGCTCGTAGGGCACAAGCCCGTACAGCATGTTACTACACTGAGTACTGTAGGGAATTGGAACCCAGAGAAATATTTGCATCTGTCAACATATCTCAACAGAGAAAAAGTATATTAAAATAAATATTTGTGTACTTAAACATACAAAAGGTACAATAAAAATATGGCATAGAAAATTTAAAAAATGGTGCACCTGTATAGGACACTTACCCTGAATGGAGCTTGGAGTACTGGAAACTGCTCTGGGTGGATCACAGAGAGTGAGTGTAAGTAAACGCGGAGGCCTAGGACTTTACAAACAGTGGACACTTAGGATATGCTAAATATTAAAAAGTCCTTCTTCAATAATAAATTGACCTTAGCTTACTTTATAAACTTTTAAAATTAAAAACAAAACCTTTTGACTCTTCTGTAATAATGCTTAAAACACAATCACCTTGTATAGCTATAGAGAAATATTCTTTCCTTCTAGCTATTTTTAATTTTTTTTTTTTTTTTTTACTTTTTAATGTTTTATTGTTGTTGTAATAAACTAGGACCACACACACATTAGCCTAGAGCCACACAGGGTCAACATCACTGGTCTCACTGTCTTGCACCTCCACTTCCTGTCCCCCTGGACGGTCTTCAGGGGAAGAACGTGAATGGAGCCCGCGTCTCCTTTGATAACAACGCCTTCTGGAATAACTCCTGAATGGCAGATGTGATGCTGTTTTATAGTGAACTTTTTCTTTATGTAAGTAGAGGAGTAAACTCTAACTGATAAAAAGTGTAGTATAGGAAATATGTCAACCAGTAACATAGCCACTTATTATCAAGTATTATATGTTGTGCATACTTGTATCTGCTATACTTTTATATTTCTGGCAGAGCAATAGTTTTTCGTGTTCCAGCATCACCGCAAACATGAGTATGTGCTGCAATAGATGTTAGCATGGCTGGAACATGGGAATTCTTTAACACCTTTATAATCTCACAAGAGCACTATCTCACAGGTGTTTCAGTGTTGACTGAAATGTTTTTATGCAAAATATGGCTGTGTACATATTTTAGGTGTACTTTATGTAACACGTATTATCATTGATGTTTGTGTATGGGATTGTTTGTGGATTTACAAGGTCATTACCTAAAATGCATTTCTTAGTCTGGAATATTAAAAGCTGCTATTCTCGTAGAAAAAGACGTGGTAGGTAAAGTCAAAATACAGGCGGTTTGAATCTAAGATCCTGGTCCCTTTGTGCCTGTGGCCAGATTTCTAATTCAGTTTGAGTTTTTGTTTCCTCATCTATGAAACAGGCTCCCACCAACTGTCTCACACATCAGCTGAGGTTCTCCTGAGTCCTGTGCAAGTGTGGAATGTTGCACTGAAAGCAGAAATTAGTAAAAATTCTATTTACATATTTTGCTTTGTCTAATTTTCTCACTTAAAAAAATTGAGGTCAAATTTATGAACAGTGAGATGCAAGTTTTAGGTATAAAATTTGATACGCTTTGATAATTGTATAATCTTGTGTGAGTGATACTGTTTGCACGGCAGGAAATATTCCTTTCAGCCCAGACCCTTGCTTCCCTTCTGCCCTTACAGTAACCCCCATCTCCTTCAGCAAGCACCTGTTCTGATTCCTATCATGGTAGATAACTTTGACTTTTCTTTAATGCTAATTAAATGGAATAATATAGTCTCTACTCTTCCTTCTTTTTAAGTTCTGTGTGCCTTTGGTATTCACCTGTGTTGTTGCGTGTATTAACAGTTTATTTCTTTCGACGGTAGTGTAGTATTCCATTGCATACATCGTCCTGGTTTGTTTATCGAGTCTCTCTTATGGACGGAGCAGTGAGCTGTTTGCAGGGTCAGCTGATGGACATGCTGTTCAGAAGGCTCACAAACGGGATTCTTGTGGACACATTTTCTTTACATCGAGCGGAATTACTGAGTCTTCAAACATATACAGAGAATGCCAAAAAATGTGCACATATTTTAAGAAAGGAAATAACTGTATTAATTTGTAATAATCAGTATATAATGCCACCTTTTGTTATCTTGTATACTGAATCTTATATCTCTTATAATTGCAGAAGTCAAATGTGACTTGAGCATTTCAATTTTAACACTTTTTTCCTTTCTTAAAATATGAAAAATATATGTGCCTTTTTTGTCACCCTCTTTATGTGCTTCACCTTTTATTATATAGGGCCACCAAACAATTTTCTAAAATACTTACACTGTGTCACTCTCTTACCAGTGACATATGACAATTCTGGCTGTTGCATTTACTTGCCAATGTTTAACGTTTGCTTTCTAGTGGTTTGAAGTGATAACTTATTGTGGTTTTAATTTGCATGTCCTTGATACTGAGCAAGCTTTTTTTTTTTCTTTCTGAGACAGAGTCTCAGTTTGTCACCCTGATAAGGTGCTATGACTTCACAGCTCACAGCAACCTCAAATTCTGGGGCTCACGCAATTCTCTTGCCTCAGCCTTCTGAGTGCTGGGACTACAGGTGCCCACAACAATGCTGGGCTATTTTTTTTTAGAGATGGGGGTCTCACTCTAGTTCAGGCTGGTCTCCAACCTGTGAGCTCAGGAGATCCACCCACCGCATCCTCCCAAAGTGCTGGGATTATAGGCGTGAGCCACTGCGCCCAGCTTCTTCATTTTTTGTTTTGTTTTGTTTTTTTGCCATTATATGTATTATTTGAAATGTTTGCTTAGAATGCTGACTAATTTTTAATTGGGTTGTTGATCTTTGCTTTAGGAGTTATTTGTTCTAGATTTGTTTCCTTTGTTAAGTATTACAAATAAGTATTGTAAATGTTTCTCCCAACCTGTGGCTTAGATTTTTTTTTTTGTCTTTTGAAGTGCAGAAGTTATTAATTTTCCTGCTGTAATTTATCAGTTTTTTCTTTATAGTTAGTGCTGCTTGTATGCTCTCTAAAAAATGTTTGCCCAAAGTCAATGTCGCAAAGGTATTCTTGATGTTTTCTTCTAGAAGTTTTATGGTTTAGCTTTTAAGAATAGGATTATGTCTCATCTAGAGGTAATTTTTGTTTATGGTGTCAACACAAAGCCAAGGTTTTGATTTTTTTTTTTTTAAGAATTAAGTATTCAGTTTTTCCAGCATCATTTACTGAAAAGATAATTCTTGTCTCAATGTTGTGTTTAAAGTGATCAAAAATATGATGTAAATGCAATGAAGGTATCAGTTTAAATGTTTAAAATAGTGCAATAAAAATTATAGTGTTTAAGAATACTTGAATTACCTTTCCATATTGACACTCCACATTACCTGTTTACAATGTATGTTAAACATATCTAACTGTATAGGATTTTTCCTTTTGAGTTTAGAACATAATACTTATAAAATACTCCAATAAACTCTACTTAATATAATTTTCAGTTATATTAATTCAAGACTAGCCAGCACAAAGGCCTTGGTGTTCACTGAATTTGACAAGTAGAGCTTTCTGCCAATAAATAAATAACATATTTCTTGCTATTGAGTAGTATTCATATGTAGTAAAACCTAAGCGTTGCAGCGTTCTGAGGAGGCTCTAGTGTCAAATAGAGGAAATAATACACATATTAAACATTTCCAGTATAAAGGACTGTGTGATTTTAGATGGTGGGTCACATCTATTTTTATAAGAAAAAGATATTGCACAGAAACCAAATTGGCATCTCCACCTTCAGCAAAGTGCATATGTTGTAGGGTGACAATGACCTACATCTGCATCCACAGTGATAGCTCAACTTAGCACTTGAAGTTCAATGGCATATCAACTGCCAGCAGGGTTATCACCCTGAAGTGGGACATAAAGTTCTTGAAATTGCTCAAGGGCATAAATGGCTGGTGACTCCATGCTTATTCCTAAAGCAACAAACCACTATCATTTAGTAAACATGTATATATCCATCATGTCAAGACCAATAACCGAGAGGAAGGTTGAACAGTGATCCAGACGACAGACTGTATCAGTGCTGGCATCTGACGAGGTGATTCTCAGCACAGTGTGTTTGTGTGGGCAGGAAGGCTGTTCCTGGAAAATGTACCTATGGAATGTGGTTTGGAAGGAGGTTTGCAGTGGAAATATTTCATTTACATTTAGGGCAGGAAGGAAAAAATGGATTTAGATGCCATTAAGTAACAGAGTTATGAAGTACCAAAATGTATTCCCCTGAAGGTATTTAGAACCTCCTATAAAAGGTTAAGAGAAAGGAAAAATATTCCATTTTCTTCAAAAGGTATATATATTGGTACTTTCCTAGAAATCGAAGTTTTGATCAGATGACCTAGGAATATCTATTCTGTCTTCCGTTTTTGCAATTTTATACTAGTGGACAATAATTCCTTAAATTACCATAAAGAGAAAACAATTTTAAAATTTAGCTAATCACAAAATGCTAGACTGTGTGATGTGATATGAAATAGTGGTCTGTAGAGATACTTAGATCCCTCAAAGAGATCTAAATATCAAGCTTTTGCAATGAAAGTTTAAGATCTGCAGGAGGGTATAGGAGAGAATCAAATCTGTGGTCCATTTAATGTTTACCTTTGGTGCTAGGGGCTCATTGTAACCGCTCCCAGTTAGGAATGAATCATAAGTACAGCTTTTATAGATGCGATCCACTGTCTATCCCTTTATTATTTTATCATTGATGTGTTAGGAGATTCTTTAGGTTTGTTTTGTCCCCTTTCACAACCCACCTCTCTTCTTTGAGCACCAGTATTGTAGACCCTCCTTTACCTGGCTACAGCCCTACATCTCAGAGTGGCTGCCAGATTCTTCCTGGTGAGAACCTAGTATTCAAACCAAGAGGAGCAAACAACTTTGGTTTGATTCCTACTGCACAGGGAATGTAAACTGCGCAGCTGTAGGCCTAGTCTTCAGACAGAACAGAGCAGATGTTCAGACTGAAGCAGCGATGAGAATGAGTTTCCTTGCTTTCCAGTAGCCTTCCAAGGAGGAATGTCAAGGTCCCTAGTGACCTTGGTTGCTTGAGAATCCCCAGAATTTTTCCAAGATAGGCCCTTTTCTGATTGTTATTTCAGATAACTTTAATTGGTTTATGTTATTTGCAACCAAAAGAACGTTAAGAGAAAACAGAATTGGCCCAAGGATAATACCAATGTCTTAAAATGTGTTAGCTTGGGTTCCCCTAAAAACATGTGCTAGGTTAGTACTTCAGCTTAGAAATGCACTTGTGCTGGCGCTGATTACCACACCAAAACCAACTCAAACGCCAAAGGAACTTCATTAATTGCTAAGCAGAAGACACTTTTATCTGTTTGAATGTATGTGAGTCTAATTGAACATACGCAATTTGAAAACACCTATATGTGATGCACACCACTATTTAAATCTCTTCCTTTACAAACTCCACTAATCTTAGGAGGTAATGACAAAGAATAGAGCTGATCTCTGTTCACATCTTTATTCTTGATGGGACGTCAGTGTAAATATGTATTTCAGATTTACCTGTTGTTCATTATGGCTAGAGTTAGGTCCAAATTTATTTCGAAGGAGGGGCGTATATCTTATAAATTCCTCCAGAAATAGTGGATCTTGAGATAAATTACTTGAAATGTAAGTACTGTAGGACCTCTGTAAGTTGACCACCCAAGGGACCATCACAAACTGGTTAACAAATGGAAGTGGTCCATGTAAGGAAATAGGCCGGCTGTGCTCACATGTCCGTGTGGTGCACGTCCTGTCTATGAAAATTAGGTCCACTCAAGGACGTGGTCAGTGTAGGGAGGTGATCGACCATGGAGGTTCTACTGTAATTTATTTTGGAGGTGATCTCTGGAAATGGGGAAACTAGAGCTGAAAAAAAAAAAGCACCAACTAAAGATGTGTTGGAAAGCTAGAACTTGGAAACTAAAGGCAGCTGGGGCTTCACCACACTGGGGGGTCTTGGGAGCTGCGTAAAGCACACAGTGAAACAGTGGCGTGGTGAGGGAGCTGAGTGTTTACCCCGAACCTCGTGAGACATAGATAGGTTGGAGCCGCTCCCAGGAGGTGTTAATTCCCAGATATTTCAGGCTTGTCATGTGGGGGCCAAAGAGCAGCTCTGACAGCCAGATGCAGACCTCGTGCAGGAAATGGATAGGTCCTGGCTCCGGGCAGGTGGACAGCTGTGCGCCGAAGCCAAAAGGATGAGCCAAGAGGTCGTCAAGCGCGGGCACTGCAGCGCAGCGGAGGCTATAATGTGAGGCTGCTTTAATCCTTTGGGGGTCTGTGTAGTACAGATAAAACGTGTGAAAGTCCTTTGTGACTTGGGAATGAGTCTGATAGGGGAGGAGGAAGATGGTTTGTCACAAGACCTCCTCCTTCCTCCTCGATCAACAAATGAATAAACACGAAGCAGTTTGGCGAATTCCTCCCCTGCAATGTTTCTGTCTGAATGAACTTAAGAATAATGCTGCTCTTTATTGTGCCCAGGTAAAATATTGTAGCTGCCTGATAACAGCCTGCCACGTTACAAATCACCACTTGCAAGGTTACACAAGGTGCCTTTAGAAAAAGCTAAATGAATTACTTCAAATAGTATGTTTGTATTCAAAAGGGAAATAGCTGGTAGTTTGGGAGTGACACAGTCTTTTCTTTGGGTTTCAAAAGGCCCATTGCCATGCTCTGCCTTTCCATTTGCCGCTGGAAACTGAAAGCCTGCAGTGAACAGGTGAATAGAAGAGATGCCTAATTGAGAATGAAACTAAGAAAAGAATTTTTACGAAGCAGCCACAAGGTCTCTCATTTTTCTATTGTAATATTTGTAAGTCTTTGGATTGGTTAAACTAAATGTAATTGAAAATATAACACGGAGCTGATTTATTTTCTAAATTCTTCCTCAATTAACTTTATGTTTAAGAAAAAGTCTCCTCTATTTAATCTAACTATTAATATCTCAAATACCCACACACCTGCGCCATACACAAACTCATACACACATTCCACATACCTATTACTTGTAATTATTTCTGCCCATAAGGGTAGAAATTAATTGATAAGGAAATTTGATTTGTTGTTGAGAAGAATTAGATGTTCTTTCATAAGGGTGATTCAGAGACAGTCTTTTTAATGGCATGCTTTATCCCATGCGTATAATTTACTAACTTGTTGTATAGATAAGATCAAATAAGTTCATTTTCTGTATGGTAATTTACTACATATTGCACCATCAATATTTCCAGGGGTCCCCATTGCATCTCATAGTTAAGTTTTAAGTAAAACTTTCAGCTTAGTGGTTCTGTGATGGATTGTGAATCCAAGCTCATTAAAAATTAAAGAAAGGCTTTCTGTTTCCTGATAATAGCCAAGTTGCAAATTACCTATTCTTAAAGCTCTAGATCTATTTGTGTTTTAGAATTTATTTTCATATTAGATTGTTGAAATTGCTAATCTCATGACATTCAGTGAGTAGAGGCAGGGATATGAAATAGTCATGTCATATTTGTGAGATTCCTAGGAAGACACTTAATTTTTTGAGCTCCTTTTCAGTTTTACATTCAAGGATTCTATTAGATTTTGAAAAAAATAGACCCCAGAGGATAGGAAAAGAAGTAAAGATTTAAAAAATGTATATTTCAAAAATAAAAGAGAGAAAAGAGAAGGCAGTGGAATTATGATGTTAGAAATCTCCTCTGTGTACACGTCAGTGTGTCTCATATCTTACTATGAGATATAACCAATCCACTGTTATATCTCATAGTAAGAATAAGTTAATTTGAAACTTAATAGTCTTGTGTAAATTCCTGCAAAAAGAGAGGCCAGTGGGAATAGGAGAGGCTAAGGCTGTAGTAAAGGAAAAGAGAATAGCCAACCCATGCTCTTTTGTAGCTTGCAAAAGTCATGAAGTTGAATTTAAAATCACAAACAAACTAGGTTTCCATTAAATGGGAATGCAACCGTTATATGAGAGTGCATAGAATAAATGTTATGGATATAATTTGGGAGGGTCTTACTTATTCCCCTCATCACAAATCCCCAGAATTTTTGATGAGGGGACTACGTAATACACTTTACATGTATCGGTAGGTCCTTGAAACACTTGTCATTGTTATTTTTAAAAGTGGCCTTGGCTCGGCGCCTGTGGCTCAATGGGCTAAGATGCCAGCCACGTACACCTAAGGTGGCGGGTTCAAATCCCCAGCCCGGGCCCGCCAAACAACAATGATGGCTGCAATCAAAAAACGGCCGGGCGTTGTGGCAGGCGCCTGTGGTCCCAGCTACTTGGGAGGCAGAGGCAGGAGACTTGCTTGAGCCCAGGAGTTGGAGGTTGCTATGAGCTGTGATGTCATGGCACTCTACCCAGGAGGATAGCTTGAGGCTCCATCTCAAAAAAAAAAAAAAAAAAAAAACTGAAGATGCCATGCATAGACAAATGGCAGCAGTGTCAGAAATCGAATTCAGAATATGGATGGCAAATAAGATAAATGGAATGGAAGAAAAGATAGAAATCGAATTCCAAAGAGTAGTTCTAAAGGTGTCTCAAGAAATTAATGAATTCAAAACCCAAGTCACCAAAGATATGGACATAATGAGAAAAGAGATAGCAGAGCTCAAGGAAACAAAAAAGTTAGTTGAGGAGCTCCAAGATACAATAGAATCCCTCAGTAATAAGAGTTTACCAGGGAGAAGAAAGGATCTCTGAAACTGAAGACAAAGCTTTTGAATGTTCCCAAACACTCAAAGAGGCAGACAAATGGAGACCAAAAACTGATCATTCCCCAAGAGAGTTCTAGGATCACTTCAAAAGATCAAACATTTGTCTTATAGGAATTCCCAAAGGAGAAGAGGATGGTCCTAAAGGTACAGATGCTCTACTCCAAGAGATTTTGGAGAAGAATTTCCCAAGCATTGCAAGACATACAGAACTTCAGATAGCAGACAGTTTCAGAACCCCAGCAAGACTCAATTCAAATAAAGCATCTCCCAGACACATTGTGATTAACTTTGCCAAAGTTAAGACGAAGGAGAAAATTCTGCAAACAGCCAGACAAAAAAAAAGCATCACCTACAAAGGGAGAAATATCAGAATGACTGCAGACCTCTCAGCTGAAACATTTCAATCCAGAAGAAGATGGTCATCAACCTTCAGTCTCCTAAAACAAAACAAATTCCGGCCCAGGATCCTGTATCTGGCTAAATTGAGTTTTATTTGTGATGGAGAAATCAAATACTTTAATGACATAGACATATTGAAGAAATTTGCCATAACTAAACCAGCTCTCCAGGATATTCTCACACCCATCCTCCACAACAACCGGTGCAATGCTCTACCTCCAAAGTAAACTCACCCAGAAATTTTTGAACAAAACCCAACTTCCACAATAGGGAAAGGATTAAAAATGTCGATCAAAAATTAGGACATCCAAAACACAACCAGGCTTATCAGTTCTCTCAATTATATGTGAATGGTTTAAATTGTCCTGTAAAGCCAGGCTGGCTGGCTGGATACATAAACTCAGACCAGATATCTGCTGTAGACAAGAATCTCACCTTACCTTAATTAGGATAAAAATAGACTCAGTGTTGCTGTCACCCTGTTTGCTGTGCCAGAATGTTGCCATAAGGGTCTCATGGAAAAGCGATGTCGTGAAGAATAAGCACGCTTATTGAAATTGTGTTTTAAATAAAGGTGACCATCTGCTTGCTCAGGCAAAATGGCAAGCCTTCTTTATTTGATATTGGTTTATATAGGCAATCATGTGCATGCACACTATACAGCAATGACCTCATTAATATTCATTACAATCCTTCTACACATACGCACTGGGCATCAATGACTTCCCTCTGCACATGCTCATTGGACATCAATGACTTCATTAATTCATTTAAACATCTTGTGACCATCTGCCCGGTAAGTAGCTCCTCCCTGGTAATCTGATAATCCACCCAATCAATATACACCTTTAAGCATAACCCTTTCAACATAACCCAGTTTAATGTAACTTAATGAAGAACATGTTGTCAGTTACTACTTTCTTTGTTCTTATCTGATGAAGCCTAAGGCTACAGGGGAAAGAGACGATTTGAATGTCTGTTCTACTGACCATGCCATTTGGAGGCAGTTACTTCGAATCTTTAAGCAAAGCATAGAGAAACTTCTTGGGCATACTGGAATTTGTGTGCAAACCTCTGCTCCCATGTGGGCCTTAAGTCAAGGGGTTTTTGCTGGAGCCTTTTGTAAGGAATTCTTAGGCTGGACTTCTCAAAAGCCTTTCATGAGCCCAGGTTTCATTTGTGCCATTAGATACCTGTATGCATTGGGTAAATTCCTCTTCTCTTGAGGTCCCCTAGCACATTACCATTCCTGGACCTGTCAGCAAGCAACCTTCATCACTTACCACAGATCAGGAAAGGGTATCTGGCCAGTTTTCCAAAGGGCTTTTTCACTGGCCTTATGAAGTCAACCTTAATTCCTTAACAACAGTCTGGAAATGCTATTCCAGCCAGAGCATGTTAGGCCCAGAACTAACCTGGGATTCTGCTTCAGTTTCTTACAAGTATGCCTGCACAAAGTCTTTTCACTGCTCTCTCTCAAACAGCATTTTTGGCCAGAGGCATATAGACATTTCACCTATAACTCAGGGTGAAGGGATGGACTTGTATATTACAGGCAAATGGAAACCAGAAAAAAGCAGAGGTTGCAATTTTAGTAGTAGATATAATTGGCTTTAGACCAACAAAGATAAAGAAAGCTAAGGAAGGTCATTACATGTTTGTCAAAGGAAATATCCAACATAAAGAGATTTTGATAATGAACATTTATGCACCTTACCAGAATGCTCCTCAATTCATAAAGCAGATCCTAATGGATATGAACAACTTGATATCTTCCTGCACTATAATAGTTAGAGATTTTAACACCCCTTTGACAGCTTTGGATAGATCCTCCAAGAAGAAACTAAACAATGAAATAATAGACTGAAACCTGACCCTAGAACAAATGGACTTTACAGATCTCTACAGAACATTTCACCCTAATAAAACTGAATATACATTTTTCTCATCAGCCCATGGGTCATCCTCCAAAATAGATCATATCCTAGGACACAAGTCTAACTTCAGCAAATTTAAAAGTGCAGAAATTATTCCTTGGACCACCATGGAATAAAAGTTGAATTCAGCAGCAATGGGAATTTTCATACTCAAAGTCATGGAAGCTAAATAATCTTAGGCTGAATGATAGCTGGGTCAAAGACAAGATTAAGAAGGAAATCACCAAATTTTTGGAACAAAATGATAATGAAGACACAAATTATTGAGACCTGTGGGATACTGCAAAGATAGTCCTAAGAGGGAAATTTATAGCATTGGAAGCCTTCACCAAGAAAACAGAAAGAGATGAAGCCAACAACTTAATGGATCATCTCAAGCAACTGGAAAAGGAACAACATTGCAACCCCAAACACAGCAGAAGAAAAGAAATAACCAAAATTAGGGCAGAATTAAATGAAATTGAAAACAAAAGAATCATTCAGAAGATCAATGAAACAAAAAGTTTTTTTTTTTTTTTTGAGATGGAGCCTCAAGCTGTCCCCCTGGGTAGAGTGCCATGGCATCACAGCTCATAGCAACCTCCAACTCCTGGGCTCAAGCAAGTCTCCTGCCTCCGCCTCCCAAGTAGCTGGGACCACAGGCGCCC
>CAUYQV010071824.1:0-19707 GCA_963574575.1 Galagoides demidoff | reverse complement strand
TCCAATTTTCCCAGCATCATTTATTGAATAGAGATTCTTTTCCCCAGTGTATGCTTTTGTCTGCTTTATCAAGATGGGAATGAGAATGGTTTCATCTCTGGATACTCTGTCCAGACATTATGTCTTTGCTTTTGTGCCAGTAATAACCCCACTAAAAAGTAGGCAAAAGACATGGACAAAAACTTTTCAAATGAAGATAGTTCAAAAGCCAAAAAAGTTAAAAAATTAAAAAAAAAATCACTAACTATCGGAGAAATGAAAATGAAAAACACCAATGAGATTTTACCTAACTTCAGTGAAAATGGTTCTTATCAAAAAGCCCCAAAGAGACAGATGCTGGTATGGATGGAAAGAGAAAGAACACTCATTCACTGTTGGCAGGACTGGGAAGGAGTACAGCCTCTATGGAACATAGTATGGAGATCCCTCAAAGAACTAAAACTAGACCTACCTTTGATCCAGCAATCCTACTGCTAGGAATTTACTCTAAGGAAAAGAAGACATTTTACTGAAAAGACACTTTCACTCAAATGTTTAGAGCAGCACAATTAATAATTGCAAAATTGTGGAAACAACACGAGTGTCCATCAATACAAGAATGGATTAATAAAAATTGGTATATGTATATCATGGAGTACACTCAGTCATAAAAAAATAGTTATCTAGTATCTTTTATAACTGAATGGAACTAGAAGCCAGTCTTCTAAGTGAAGTATTACAGAATAAAAACACAAATACCATATTCAGTCCTAAATTAGAACTAGTCCATCAACACTTATGTGTACCTATGGAAATAAAATTCAATGGTAATCCTGTAGGTGGGAAGGGAGAGAGAGATTAGGGTAAATTCATACCTACCTGGTACTATGCACATATTCGGAGTATAGAATGGGCACATGTATAACTTTAACATAAAATGTATTTAAAAAATTATGTAATCAAAATATGTGTACCTCTGTAATATTCTGATTTTTTTTAAGTGAATACATGAGGTGTTTGTTGTTCCATCCTTATGCTACTTCACTTTGAAGAATGGTTTCCAGTCCCATAAGGGTGTTAAAAAGGTACAAGTTCATCATTTTTTGTGGCTGAGTAGTACTCGATGGTATACTGTACAGATACTTTATTCTATTATTTCACTCATTGTTGATGGACACTTGGGTTGTTTCTACCTATGAGAACATACTGAAATAACTCTCCTCAAAAATAAAGAATACGAGAAGGCAGAGAAGGGGAGATAGGCAAACTCACACCTAACAAGTACAATGCACACTACCTGGGTGAGGGGGAGACCAATTTTGACTTGAATGGTACAAAGGGAATTTATGTTACCAAAACACTTGTACCCCATAATATTCTGAAATAAAATTTTAAAAAGAAAGATAAACTTTTTTAAAAAACTAAAGTGATTACATGGCAGTGCCTGTGGCTCAAGGAGTAGGGTGCCAGCCCCATATACCGGAGGTGGTGGGTTCAAATCTGGCCCCAGCCAAAACTGCAAATAAATAAATAAATAAATAAAGTGATTATATATAGAAAACTCACTGTCATGTTCAGGGGCTATCTTTACTGATATATCACATGGGATTAAAGACAAACATGGTACATATTTTTATAATGGGCACGCTGGTTATTTTTCTAGTAATTGTATGAATGTATAAGAATAAAGAGGTCTTCATCTTCAATGTAATGTATTTCATTATGAAATCATAAAATGTAGTGAAATACATTGCATTTAAGATGAAGGACCTAAACTTTGCAAAACTGGAGAGCTAGGGAAGGTGTTATTGATTTACAAAATAGTTAATTGCCTTCTGCTAGGTTTTAATCAGATATATGGAAAGCAGTTTTAGTATATCTGATCATCTATTTCTTTTAAAGAAGCTTATAGCAATATCTGATTTTTGAACTTCTACTACTAAATTTCCAATAGTTCATATTTCCTTGGGAGATTGTGGAGAAATTGAAAAAAAAATTCCACTCACCAAAGTTTGCAGGAAAATTAAAAAGGGAGAGAAAGAAGAGTGGAGTAGAGCCAGGGAATATGAGATAAAAACCAAGGACGATTGTAGAGAAAATAGAGGAAAGAGAACAAATAGTAGTTCATTAAGTAGTGCTCATGTGGCATATGGGATGGGGTAACACTTAATTTTTACCTAGACAAGTTCTGATCTAAACTACTGTAGTCCCTTTATGTTGTAGGTATGGGACCTGCATCATAGTAAATCCACCCAATTATCATGTACAGGTTAACATCTTCTGTAGGTTTTTTTCCATTCTGTTGTAAAAAATAACTTTATAAATAAAAAGAGGAAAACCTCAATTTGTGCTGCCTACCTATGTGCTAGAATTAACCAGAGTATTTCTAAAGTATTTTAATAATTATAATTTTTAATTCATAAAGAACAAGAGTTTAAGAAAATGTACAATTTATTTACAACTCTAGGCTTAAAACCAGATTCCTGTTGTGAGTGTGATATATCTATATTTTTAGGAGCCCATAAGTGACTCTTCTGAATCAAGATTTACAAAGAGTCCCTTTGTTTATGTAGCAGGGTTATGTTACGTGAAAAAGTTGGTTTGTTTTATATGTTAACACAACCAATCTATAGAACTAGATACTTTTCTGTGTTAATGTATTACCCAAATCCCATTGAAGCCATTTGTACCACAGCTAATTCTTTGCCTGCTATGAACTTTTATCCTTGTTGTGAGTAGAATCTATTTGTTCCCTTCTTTGTCTCCGGGGTTCTCACTGAATATTTCCCTTTTCAATTGTTGGAAGAGTAGCGGTTTTATGACATTTATTTTAGTTTTAGCATTCAGCTCCCTGGCGGTATTATAAAGAGAACTAGGACAATAGACAGCTGTAACTTGAGGATATTTGGCTCTGTAAATGTATTTCTGCACCCCATAGCAAGTCTACTCTGTGACTGGTGGTTTGGTCCCACCTCTGGGTGAGTTAATCAGTTAGATAAGAAATCAGGTTAATGATAAATCCCTCAGTCTCTCAACTCATAAACCTTTCTTTTTCCTTTCTTATCCCTCCTTTTTTCTTCTTTCTTCCTTTTTTTATCCTGGATAAACCTTATTTTTCTTTAAATACTCACATCTTCTCTGGAGGTACCGACAAGGCTTACCTCCAGGACTCAGCTCTCCAAAATAAGAGGCTGAATCAGAGAAAAATCAAGGGCCCACCCATCTCCCCCAAATTTCTTTTGAAACTTCTGCAGTCTCATGACTTCTGTTTGAAACCCTATTCAAGTTGTAGACCTGGGAGTCATTTAAAATGTCATCCACTTATTTATCACAGGTTACACTATGTTTATGAGTGAAGTCCATAAACAATGATCTGCCTTTACTTATCCTTTTGTTCAAACATACATTTTATGAATATTGTGCAGAGCCTGTTATATGGTGATTAGATCCACCATTTGAAATTTAAATGAAGTTTTCTTTAACAGGTTTTATGCATTTTAGAAGGAGGGAGGAGGGTGGGGGAAAGGAAGACAAGAGAGAGGGAAGGAGGGAGGGGGTGAGGTCTTGGTGTGTGACACACCTTTTGGGGGCAAGGCACAATTGTAAGAGGGACTTTACCTAACACATGCAATCAGTGTAACTTGGTTTCTTATACCCTCAATGAACCCCCAACAATTAAAAAAAAAAAAAAAAGATGTCTTCTCTAAAATTGAAAAAATTTGATGTCTATATTTTTGCACAACTTGGATCAATTATTCAGTGTGATTTGGTTTATTTTTGCACATGGTCATATATACAGCTCCTTGCCCACAGAAGTAGCTGGCATTATTGAATAATACACACAACGTGAGCATAGCTAAAATATCTCCATGAAATTGTGCAGTCAGTTATTTTTAAAAATTTATATTTATTAATTCTGAAATCATATGCCTCTTCTAAGTATTACATTACCAATTTTATGGGCAATAAAAATAAAAACTGAGTTTGCAGGCAATTTTGTATTATCTTAAATAAAAGAAGTCTTCAAATTTTGAACAGTTTATGAGAAATTTCTAAGTAGAAAAATTGTCATGCTTTTTTTATTCCCAGTAACTTAGAAAAAGAGTTGACATTTCTTTTGTGAGGAACATCAAGTCAATTTATGCAATTCTTAGTATCATTTAGGAATCTCATATGAACCCTATCCCACTTTCCAGTCTTATAACAATGAAAGCAAATAATTTAAAAATCTATTTGATTCTCATATATTTAGAAGTAAAAATCCTATTTATTACTGTCTGTTAAGGAAAGAACACTCAAACATTCTCTTTATTTATTTAAAAATGCTATTTGAAAAAGCTGATTTCTTTTATACATTAACATAACTACTCCGTAGAACCAGAAAGTTTTCTGTACTAATGTACATTACGTTAACCTCGTTGAATCTATCTGACAGTATGGGAAATGCTGATAAATTTGGCCTATCTTTTAAAAGACTCCAGAGGCAAAATTGACTTAATTATTTTTGACATATACACAAAACAGAAAATTCAGAACTACTATGGTAATTGATTTTAACATTAGATAGAAGCAGAGCAAGTTTTAGAAATAAGTGTGCACGTATCTAGCCAAGTTATATTCTCACTTCTATTTTTTTAGCCTGTTGCTCATCCTTCTGAGAGTTCTAGCGTCTCTTAAATCCTTTATAAGTATCTGCCAATATACAAAAAGATTCAGTTGAAGTTTATTTTTCTACAACACTTTTTGAGGCGTTTTTATTTCAATTTTAACTTAATTATTTTCTATGCAAAATTTAACAAATTTATTTAAATGCTTTAAATGGAAAAGCAATTTTCTTTGGTACAAACATTACTAAGCACCCATGAGATTAAATGATAATAAGGACAATATCAAAAGAATATAGTATTTTTGTTTTATATAGATTAGAGGTAAAAGTTATAAGACAAATTGATAACACTATCAAGCGAATTCCAGTAAGTGGCAGAGATCTATGAAAGCTGTCTCTGGCTGAGATGATGGCAGAAAGCTTTAAAGAGAATGGAGCTATATATCTGTTTTGCAGACTAGATACACTTTGTGAAAACACAGATGGAGAGAAAAATGCTTTAAACAACAACAACAATAATAATAAAAGACATGATGTATAAAATTTAAGCATCTCTTGGGAACGGAATGTAGCAATACAGTCTGGAAATGGGTGAAATTTTTTTTGTTTTGTTTTTTGTTATAATGTCATAAATAAGGCACACATACTGAGGAAACGTGTTGAGAATTGCCCTGAATAGGAAAGCAGAGGATAGCAAAGCCAATTTTGTTGTTGTTGTTTGGTTCTATTCTGCTTTTAATTAATGCGCCCTTAATATTTCATATCTCATATAGTGATTTTTATTTTATTATGGATTTACTCAAAGTCAGATTTTCAATAACAGCAGAACTAGTTGTTTTCAAAAGAGTGATATTTCACTAATTTTACTGTTCATTTTTAAGTAACTTCTTATTGAAATATATTTCAAATATAAGTATCAAAATGTCAAAAAAAAGTGCCCTTAGAATTAAATGACTGTTCATGGAATGAGCACACCTGTGTAATCATAGCACACAGATGAAAAAATAGAGTATTACTAACACCCAGTACTCTCCTTATCCCTTTTGGTGAACTTTGCATTCCCTACAAAGTTCATTGGTATACTAATTTCCATCATCATGTTGGGTTACTTTTATCTTCTTATGAATATAATATGTGTATAGAATCACAGAACACACAGTACATAGGTCACTACAAAAGTTTTGAGACAGACTGTTTTGTGGTCCCTTATTTCAGCCTGGAAATCCAAAGTCAAAAATCCGGTATCACTATGACAAGAGAGATGCCAGATCTCAGTATCTCCCCTCCCTGTCTCTGTCTTTCTCTTCGTATAAGCAGAGTGAAGGCCATGTGACAACACAGATGGCTATCTACAAGCCAGAACAAGAACCTCACCCAAAAGTAGTCCTACCCCTACATCATGCATTTCCACTCCCCAGAACTGGAGGAAAATAAATGTTCTAGTTTTAAAGCCAACAAGTCTATGGCATTTTCTCATGACAGTCCAAGCAGACTAATGCATTGTCGTACATAAATATCACAAAATCATTTTATTAATTTTAACGTAGACATTTAGCACATTTTTCATTAGTCTTGTTCCTGGGTAACTGATGTTTTATGAAACCATGAAACAATTATAAATGTTCCATCTGTCACCACATTCTCATCCTCTCAGCTTTGGAGTCTCCACCCTCTATCATTCCCATCTATAGGACCATACCCATAGTTTAGCTCCCATTTACAAGTGAGAACATGTGATACTTTGTTTTCTGTTCTGAAATTATTTTGCATAGTACAATGATCTCCAGGTTTACCCAAGTTGCTGCAAAAATTACTTTGGCTGGGTGCAGTGGCTCACGCCTGTAATCCTTACACTCTGGAAGGCTAAGAAGAGCAAGTTACGTGGGCTCAGGAGTTTGACTCCTTGTCCCAAGGAGTGTTTTGGTGTTCTGTCCTCTCCATTCCCCCGGGAGTGGTCCATTCTGAAGTGTTAGAACTTCACTAATACTGTAGTTCCCACTGGTCCCCAACAGTCTCTGTGGCTGCTGCAAACTGATAAGTACTGGGGAATGTTTATAGGGGCCCCAGTGATGCAGGGGCAGAAGGAATGAGACCCTCTGGGAAGTACAGAGGGCCTGAAGAAGTGCACAACAAGAATGGAGCCAGTTGCCTTAGCTCAAGGCTAGGGGGAGGGCAAGCAACCCTGTGCGGGCTGACAGGCCAGTGCTGTGCACTTAAGAAGTTCCCAAATCATTGTTCACAGCAGTGCTGTGGGCTTACGAGGGTACAGGGACTCTCTGTTAGTTTGGGAATCACATGTCTGCCACAGGGATGAAAGGAGCAACCCTACAACTCTTCACATATTACTCCAAACACCTTGGAGGTTGATCATTGCCAAACCCCTGTTTCCTTCTAATCCTGTGCCCCCAGCGTCTTCCTGTTGGTTCTGTGATACATTCTGTCACCCTTACCTCAGTACTCCATTGGGGCTGTTCTTCTTTACCTGCAACTTTCATTCTCTTTTTGAATTGGCCACCAATGTCTATAGTCAGCCATATTGAAAACAAACTCACTTTCTAATTTTCATTCTTAACATATAAATACATGTATAATATGTTTTTAATTGCATTTGATAAAGTTTCCTGGAAAATCCATCTTTCTAACTGTAGTTAGTCTCTGGAATATTGCAAATTTTATACATATTCATTAAGTCATCTAAAAAAATTGCATTTCTTCTTTTCTAACTCTTATAATTTATATTTCCTTGCCTCACTACTCAAGCTTCCAGATTTCCATTAATATAAATTAAGGTGCTAATGGTAATTACACTTTATTTTTTATATTTCTGATCTCAGGACAAACTTTTGAAATTTCACAGTAAAGTACAATGTGTAATTAAATAATTTAGAAAGCAAATAAAGGAAGTCCTTTTCCATTTTTAGTTTAATAAGATGCTTTAAAAATGGTTGTAAAATAATAAAATATATCTGCCAAGAGTATCTTTTTTTTCTACCTAGGATATCACATATGGTTTAATCAGAGAAGCAGAACCACTAGAAATGATGTTAAGTAAAGGGATTATTCTATGGATTTTATCTCAGGAAATTGGGGTAGTTACATACACAGTGAATGCAATTCTGTTGATTCAAAGTCTCCTGCAACACATGAAAGCACCTGGGCCAGGAGTTAAAAAGGATAATGGACAAGCCAGGACCAACTGAACCGAAACCTGGATTAGTCTCCCAGTCTACCTAACTTCCAACGTCAAAGATCCTAGTGTCAAGCAAGGGGAAACGGTGCCCTTTCAACTGACCCAGTAGTCAGATAAGTACAAAATGGCAAGGTAGAGGAAGCTGGAGGACCTGCCACCAAACACCAACAATGTGAGCCAGTCAATAGATGACAACCTACAAGAGCTACAATAGTGCCTGATTCTACAGTGACTCCCAAGAACAGAAACGGCAGCTCTTGAATTTTTCACCTTACAAATATTATACAGATTTCTCTCATAACAAGCCATAGGCAAGCAACATATGAGACAGGAAATTCTGGGAAACATAATTCCAGCTGAGCTATATTGACGTGGAACAAACCTAACTTGACATCCACATATATACTATTATTCACAAGTACCTTCCAAATAAAAACAATAAAAAAACAAAGGCAAATGTTCTGCAAGATATATTACTAGAGCTAGAATAACTGAAAATGTTTCAACTGTAAACCTCAGCCTGCCTCCTAAGCATCCTGCCCCTTAAAGTACAGACATAAGTGTAGAAAGGGAAAAAGGGATGTGGTGGTATGAGGGAGAAGCCACTTTGTGCCAGTAGGCAAGAAATTACATTTAATTTTTATTATGAACAACTAAGTGCACTGCTTAATACAGCAAGCCTCTATTATTTTTCATCCACCCAGACCTGTATCCTCATTGCTAACACCACATATTTCAACCTTGGGAACTTCTTGACTTAATAACAAAAGCCACATTGGCATTATTCCATGTCTGCTGTACTTGCTGCCATGTTGTCACAGCACCTCCTTCCTCCTCCTGTCTGAAGGAAAGGGTGAGCAGCAATCAGAGCACCATTTAGACCACTCGTCCTAGCTCTGACTATGTATCTTTTAAACATTCAATGGAAGACAGAAATGAGGGACCATTACTACTCCCTCTCATTCACATCTCAAATAGAGAATTTGCTAATAGCTTTGAATGAGAATTTGCATATTCTCCTTATCTCACAAGGCCCCCATCTTTTCTTTTCCAGAAAGCCATGTATTTGTGGCACCTAGTGCTCATTGCTTACACTGTCAATAGCTATGAAGAATTTACAATTTTACTCTATAAGCAAACAACCAAGTTATGCTTTCATAGTTAGATGATTTTCTGGAGATGAACATGAAAATACTGGATGAGAAATGAATAGTTATTATTCACAAAAATAGCAGAAACCAGAATATCAGCAGTTGTGCTTGTTCCCTGAGTCCCAATTATCACACAGTGATTCAAAGGCTATTAGATAATGAAAATTATACTCTCATATTAATTTGAAATAAAAAATTAAAAATGTAAACAAATAAAATAAAGTCTGCTAACAAAAATAAAAACAAACAAAAAACCCATTAAGTGTATTAGATAATGCTTGCTCATGCTATAAGTTGAATTATAGTAGAGAAATTCCAGGTTTGAAAATCCTAAATAGGAACTGGACCCACACTTCTTACCATTGACAAAAATTTATTCTTTCTGGATGAGAGATTTAAATTTTAAGACACAAACAGTAAAATTTCTAGAGAAGAGTGTTGGGAAAATACTTGAAAATATTGGCCTGTGAAAGGATTTTATGAGGAAGAACCCCCTGGTAATTGTAGCAATACCAAAAATAAATAAATGGAATTTGATCAACCTAAAAGGCTTCTGCATAGCAAAGGGTACCAAAACCAAAGCAAATATACAGCCTTAGAAATGAGAGAGATCACTGCATGTTACAAATTTAACGAAGGCCTCATACCTAGAATCTACAGAGAACTCAAATTAATCAGTAAGAAAAGGGCAAACAACACCATTTATAAAGGGATAAGAGACTTGAACAGGAATTTCTTTGATGACAAATGGCCAACAAACACTGAAAAAATGCTCATCATCTTTAATTATGAGGGGAATACAAATCAAAACCACTCTGACATAATCACTCAACTCCAGTAAGATTAGCTCACATCACAAAGTCCAAATCTCAGATGCTAGCATGGATGTGGAGAGAAGGGAACACTTTTACCTCAGTGGTAGGAATGCAAACTAATACAACCTTTATGGAAATACGTATGAAGAATTCTTAAAGAACTAAAGGTCAACCTTCCACTTGATCCTGCAATTCCATTACTGGGTATCTACCCAGAAGAACAAAAATCATTTTTACCCCAAAGGCATTTGTACCAGAATGTTTATGTCAGCTTAATTTATAATTGTCAAGTCATGGAAGCAACCCAAATGCCCATCAACTCATGAATGGATTAACATACTGTGGTTTATGTATACCCTGGAGTAGTAGTCAATCATAAGAAAAGACAGAAACTTTACATTTTTTATGTTTACTTGGATGGAGTCGAAACAGATTCTTATTAAAGTATTGCAAAAATGGAAAAAAAATCCAATGTACTCAGTACTGGTATGAAACCAATATATAGACAATTATAGGCACACATGAATGATGAAATATAAATATAGTCTAGCAACCAATGGGGAGGGGAGAGGGCAATTGGCAGGATCTCACCCAACGTGCACAATGTGAGGGTGTTCAGCATGCCCCGTGGGTGAAGGGCCCTACTACAACTTGAACTTTACCTTGGAAGTGAGAAAAATATAATCTAAAAATTTGTACCCTCATATTAATTTGAAATAAAAAAATTTGAAATCTAAAAAATAAAATAAAATCTGCTAAATATTTTATGACCAGTAGCCCTACTGCTCTTTGCTCTGGAGAAACATTATCTTTTGGCGAAGGAATCACTTTACTACACATTTCTAAGGAGAAACCCAATACCTTATTCTGCCAAAGACACCGTAAGCAAAATTGGATTTCCTGGCTCATATGTCCAAGTGGCAGAAAATTTCTATGGGAACAGTGCCTGTGGCAGGGGTTTAATTGTTTGGAGTCCTGTTCAAAAATAGCAACTTTGGGAGTCACTTGGTAAATGAGTCATCAAAAATATGATATAGAGTGCTTCCAATACTCTAAAATATTGAGCAAGCATTGTGTCTGTATTTCTTTCTAGTGATAGGAGGTACCATATGCAGAAATTTTTCCTTCAATATTGAAGAGCTACATCTCCATGTGCTGGCCAATGGACCCCAAAAGATTTCCCTGAGGTGGCAAACTCCTGAACTTTCATGAGTTTTATATTGTATTCTCTAATTACATGGGTCTTAGGATTCTAGACTATGTGCTACCTCCTGCTCTCCACCTCAAGAGACCACATGAGTCAATGTAAGGGAGCAACATGATGTCCTGTAGAACAGAGAAGCAATCATGTTTAGAAAGTTGAAATATCCCTGAGGCAAGACAGAGAAGTAGTGCTGCTGGCCATGGCTCCTTGAAGAAAATGGCTTCTGATGGTCTTATTAGTATACAGAAAAAACATTCACCAGATTAATAGCCACATACCAGGTCCCAGTGGATGTGCCAATTTGTTCTGGCAATGAAATCACATCTGAAACAGCTATTGTAATTAGAATAAAGACCCAATTAAGTTTACAATAATGCCCTAGTAATATCTAATATCCATCTGTCTTTTTCACCATCTTAATAGATAAGTTGAAAAGCTATGTAGTAATCATTCTTCCCTACATCTTTCAAGTTTCTAATGGTGGCACTAAACTCTGCAATCCCTCCAATAATGTAGTGTGTGTTATTTTAACAGTTTTGTAGCTGAGAAGCAATTTTGGTGGTTCCATTGATATTTCCCACTTTACAGGTCAAAGCATTCATGTGGCCATTCTGGAAGTTATTGAGTAATTCTTTCCTATCAGGCATTCTGGACAAAGGATACACAGAGAAAACTCATGGTCTACAGGGTCCTCCATGAAAACAGCTCAAGCCAGATGACCATTTATAACATAATCTTAAAAATCCCCTAGTGTGACTATAGACCACAGCTGTGTCATGAGTCTCTAGGAATTATCAGTGTAAAGTAACATATCCAGTAATATCCCTAAATCTGATTATTTTCCTGTAGGAGACCATGCACCAAACTTGTGGAAGTGGTCACCGGCTCTTGAGGGAGGCGCTGGGAGTGGGAGAATCTCCTACCTGGCTTGGAGATGTTTGGCTGCCCAGAGAAAAGCCCTCAAGTAGCTGCATGCATTAATGAGTTAAGATGGGTCACTCGTTAACAAGCAAGTGTTATACATCAGACATCCATGGTGCAGCAGAGTGGGCGTCAAGCCTAGGGGAAGAGAGCATGCAGCTCTTGTGTATGGGCCCCCACACCTATTGTATAATGCTTCAATAAAAGGCCACAGCAGAGGTTGCTTGAGGCTCTCCCTGGAATATCGGAATTCCCCCTCTTGCAGGCATTTGTACCTTCGATCCATGGCTGCATTTATTTGCCCACCAACGGGGTGCTCACAGTGGGCATGAACATTTTTATTTCTCGAATGCATAGTCTCTCTGGTAAATGGCCATATATCCCTTTGTAAAAGACTTCAGAGATTAACAGGCTTTAACCTTTAACCTTCTTCCAAAGGTTGCACCTTACTTTTAATTCAAGATATTCAAGGCTGTGAACTATTGTGGTGGTTTGAGTCAGACTTCCATATTGAAGAACAACTGACTTAGAGATTCTCAGGTTATATAAATCAAATATTTTAAGTGAACTATTGTGGTGGTTCAAGTCAGACTTCCATATGGAATCACTACTGACTTAGAGATTCTCAGGTTATATAAATCAAATATTTTAAGCATTCTACCCATCTAAATAATTACTGGGACACATTTTTAGCCATCTAAGACCGAAGATTTCTGAGAGTCAAAATATTCTGATCTGCTTTTTGCCCTGGATGGTACGTGGGCTTACTGTGTCCTTGCTGATTGTATGCCACACTTTTGAATCCTTATAACCTGTTTCTCAAATTTGGCTTTTAGCCCTAAATTTATTAAGTCTTTTCACCTGGTTTTTGTATACCTACTTGTCATGCACCATGAAAAATAAATGTGTGTACACATGTGCATGCAAACACAATCACAGACACAGATATGGGAGATGAACTTGGGCTAAAAATTATGCACTATTATGAATAAAAGAGTGTTTCCACATACATAGTATCCTTAATAGAATTCACTGAAGTTTCCATAAAATTACTAGATAACTTGGAAATTTAAAGCAATTCAAAAATTAATTTGATAGAAAACCAGCCCAATGTAGTTTTAGTGGCAAATATATTGTCTCCTGTAACTTAAGTGTGAAAAGGGAGAGAGTACATTATAACCATTAGTGTATTTAGAATCATAAGTTACTCTGTAGTCTAGGACTGTATCTCCATTGCTTGTTTTTATTTATCTCTGTATATTGGCTTAATTTCTGATGATTTAATTTTCTGAACTTTGGCCATTATGTGGCCATTAGCATATGTTAGACACACATATTTGCCCCTTTGCCACTGGAGAGTAAAGCATAAACAGGGCCAAGAGAGCAAGGTAGTAAAACTGGTAGCCCCTGCCTGGAATATGGCTCTTTGCATGGAATTGAGATGAATGTACTCTCAAAAGCGAAAAATGCTGTTCCTGTAAGAGAAATTTATATCCAGAACAATAAATAATATTATTGACAATAAGTTATATTCAATTATCTAATAATTTCACCAATAACACCTAAAGCATTTTTTTTTGTTAGTTTTGGCAGGGGCCAAGTTTGAACCCACCACCTCTCATATATGGGGCCGGTGCCCTACTCCTTTGAACCGTAGGCACTGCCCTAACACCTAAAGCATTTTAAGATTGAACAAGTAAGAAACTGCTTTATGCTCATAGAAACACAACACAGAGCTTTTGAACAACCGGATTTAATGCATAGGTATACAAATCTATGCATGCATACGCAAATACATGTGCATGTACATAAATGTATGCATGTAGGTAGATTGATAAACATAGTTGCATATATTTAAATTTAGTGAGAAAAAATCTTATATGGAGAAAATGCAAAATATCATAATAAAAATATAAACATGTGTTCCCTCTATTTTATCCACTTAGCTAAAGAAAAGTATTTAAATCCTCAAGTGAAATAAATTATCCAAATTTGAAATCTTGTAAGGCTTAAAGGCTCTTTGTGTTTTTGTTACATCAGTTGAGTATGTTGTCTTGGTAACTAAATTGGGAAATTTCTGCACATGACAAAAGGATAGAATAGATGGAATTGTAAACTAACATTAAATATGTTTGTGCTTGCATGCATATACATACAAATATCTAGGCTTCCATGCATATACATACAAATACAGAAAAAAATCATTAAATATTCTATATTTGTAGTAGATTACTATATAATGTTAAAGAAATGAGTAAATACATTTTAACTTTAATCTATAGGTTTATACTATACTTTGGCAATGTAGCAAAGTATGCTGTGTATTGAAATTTATGTTAAGTGTAGCGGTGGGTTCAAACTGCCATGCATCAACTGAGTTGAGAAAGGGTCTTTGGGATGTGACTTACTCATTTTTTTAATTGAAGAACGGTTTCGCAGAGATCTGATACACAAAATAATGGCAATCATAGAGATAGGTAGCAGATTCTACCATTTTATGACAAAGTCTATTTCAGGTCCAGATAACTAATGACCATTCAGTGGAATATTTTAGATTTTTGCCACTCAGATATGAGAGTTTAGAAAATATATAATTAGAGAAAATTTTAATTTATTAAAACTAAACTACTTGTCTTTTTTTTTTTTTTTTTGGCCGGGGCTGGGTTTGAACCCACCACCTCTGGTATATGGTGCTGGCGCCCTACTCCTTTGAGCCACAGGCACCACCCAACTACTTTCTTAAAAAAAAAAAAATCTAGATATTGTGACTAAAAAAATCTATATTGTAGCCATACAATAAAGGAAGATGTCAGTAGATTTTGTGGTTTGTACATAGCTATTGTTTTATCTCTGTTCAAACATCATTATAAAGCACTTCTGTTTTTGTCCTGATCCATCATAGTCAGAGAGTTGCCTCACCTGATACTAGTATTTTATGAAATTGTTTATGTACAACAGTAGAATATGTTGGCCTTGCAGATAGGGACAAACCAGCTAACAATCCGAAGGCCACGATGACAATGCCAGCCTGGCTCCTGGCTGTCAGGGTTGTTTTCCTATGAAAATATCTATCTGTAAAACTTACCTAAACATCATTACAGTGAATAAAAAAGTAAAAATGTCATCAGCTAGATTATCACAAATTATTTCGCTGAATTAAGCATATCTCTAAGGAAAAAAATATAAAATAATATTGAATTCTGGAAATATTTCTGAGATCAGAGATCTGCTCAGGTTATAACAAGCGCTTCAGTTATGTTAGTAAGTGAACATTTTGTCTAATGCATGCATAATTTTTGCTGCTGAATATTATTTGTTCTTTGGGTCTTGCTCTGTTGCGCAGGCTAAAGTGCGGGGGTATCATTATAGCTCACTGCAACCTCCAACTTCTAGACTTAAACAATCCTCCTGACTAATGTTTTCTCCCCAGGATAGGCTCAAACTCTTAGATTCAATATCCTCCTGCCTTGGCATCTCAAATTGCTGGTGTTACCTGTGTAAGCCACAGCACCTGGCTTATTTTTAAATGGTTTTATTATATATTAGTCCTATGTTCCCTCCAGTATTTTCAGTTTTACTATGTCATATACTTCTATCTACTGCATGCCATCTGCACATGGATAGTGTTAGTATGGATGTTAATAAACAGTAAGTAGTTGGTTACAAAGGGAAAACAGAGATGGATTAAAAGAAAAACTGACATTTTTAAGCTATTATAATTCATAGCATTAAGTGTCGTTGGCTTCAGGAAATCATTTTATTGTGGAATAGATTCAAAATGCAATTTATGGAATGTGTTATCTCTATCTCCCTCTTCTTTGAAAGCTTACCCTAGCTGCTACTGAATTGATGACTTTTTAAATTTTTTTCAGCTGTCTCAGAAAATTTAACGATAGCAGGGGTATTTAGACATTGAGCCTTAATAAGCACTTCTGCATTGCCTAAGCACTGTCTCTGTGCCTGGGGTTCTACTCAGCTGTAGTGCATCCTACTGAAATGTAATGGGATGACCACAAACCCAAATGCAGCTACTCCCTGCAACCTTGCTAAGTTGGAGAATAGTGTAGAGCAATGGTTCTCAACCTTCCTAATGCCGCAACCATTTAATACAGTTCCTGTGGGTCACCACCCACAGGTTGAGAGGCGCTGGTTTAGAAAGTTCTCAAACTTTATCAGACATTAGAAACACCAAGAAGGCTTATGACCTCCTAATTTTCTGACCCCATCTCTAGAGTTCCCTAATTACCTAGGTTCCCAGGTGAAATAAACACGGCTAGTCTAAGTATTACATTTTGAAAAATATTAGTTTAGATATTAACAAAAATCTAAACTAACAACTTAGATACTGTGGTAGGCAGAATAAGGTGCTGTAAAGATGTATTCACCCTAATTCCTTGAAGCTGTTAGTATGTTACAGTGCATGGCGAAAGAGATTCTTCCAGGTTTGATTAAAGTTAAGGGCCTTCAGAAAAGATTACCCTGGCTTGAGAAGGCAAACCCAATATTATCACATGGGTCCTTAGAAGTGAAGAACCTTCTCACTTCTCTAGAAAGAAAGAGATGTGACTGAGAAAAAAAAAAGGTCAGAGAAATAAAACACCATTGCAAAATGGGGAGAGAATGCCATGTTCCAAAGAATGTAGGACCCCTAGAATCCAGAGGCTAGAAAGACAAGTAAGTAGATTTCTACCTAGGGTTGTGAGCAAGAAACACAGCCCTGCTACTACCTTGATTTGAGCCCCCTGAGGCTTCTGTTAGATGTCCAACCTACAGAATTGTATGATAACAAAGTTTTATTTTGAATCCACTAAGTTTGAGGTAATATCTTAGAGCAAAAATAGAAAACAAATATAGACTTTAAAAAAATGCATCACCCAGAATTATATATTCCTATCTTTTATTCCTGGTGTTTCACATACCATTAATATCAAATGCAGAGGTCAGGCTGGGCACAGTGACTCACTACTGTAATCCCAGCACTCTTCAAGGCCAAGGTGGGTGGATTGCTTGAACTCACGTGTTTGAGACCAGCCAGAGCAGAAGTGAGACCCCGTCTCTACTAAAAATAGAAAAACTGAGGTAAGAAGATCACTTGAGCCCAAATTGGAGGTTGCTGTGAGCTATGACGCCATGACACTCTATCCAGGGTAACAGTTTAAAACTTTGTCTCAAAAATAAATAAATAAATATAAAATGCAGATGGCTATCACAGCAGCAAAAGCCCTGGACGTGGCATCAGAAAACTAATATTTGAAACACTTTTCAGTCAATGACCAGCAGTATTACTTTAGAAAAGTTTATTTTTTAATTTAATTGATAAATATTTGGGACCCTGCTTGTCAAAAACAAAAAACAAACAAACAAACAAAAACCTGTGTACTGAGATAGAAAAACAAATTAAATATAGCTGCTTTCTGTCAGTGGTTTTAAAGTTAGAGACAGCACAAGAAATCAAGACACAAAAATATAAAGTAACCTAAATACTGATAACACAGAATATTGATATGCAAGTCAACCAAAGAGTATTTCAACTCAACCTTCCTGATTCTAAAGTTTTTTACATATAAAATGAAACAAATTATAGTTTCCACAAGGAAAATACTATAGTCTGAATGTTTGTAATCTCTCAAAATGCTTATCTTGAGATGTTAACCCCCAAGGTGATAGTATTGTGGGGGGGGGGGGGGCCCTTTGGGCTATGATTAGGTTGTGAGATAAGAGACCTAGTGATTATGATTTGTGTTCTGTAAAGGAAAACCCAGAGAACTCTATGTCAGTTCTACCATGTGAGGACAACATGAGAACACAGCCATGGGAGAAGCAGGCCCTCGGCACCATTTGCTGGCACCTTAATCTTGTAGTTCCCAGCCTCTACGGCAGTTTGTCCTAGCATTCCAAACAGAATGAGACAGAAGGGGGCCTAATATTTATTGAGGTTTGTTAGGACTGCCAGGTGTGAAGATGGTCAGGTAGGACATTGAGCAAACTCAAAATGACAGTCAAGTTTTTATTCACTAACTGCAATTGTATGAAAAGATGCCAGAAAAAAAAAAACCCAACAACATAGTGCCAGCTTTTCTCTGTTCTGTTTCCCCCACAGATGGAGAGTCAGGTCTCAGTGCTGAGGAGCCCTAGGCAGGTGCACCACACTGATTGTGAAGGGAGGGTAACACTCTCCCACCCCCAGGAGTCCTGCCCAGTAAAGCCTTTGTAATTGCATGTGGTGAGTCATAAAGATCATATATAGGACTGTGGCCTGGAGATGAAATCCTTAATGTCATATATATATGTGTGTGTGTGTGTATATATATATATGTATATATTTGTATATAGCCCACTGCTGTCCAAAAGAAATATAATGTGAGCCACTTGTATAATTTTAAATTTTATAGCATCTACATTACTAAAATAAGAAGAAACAGATAAATGAAATTTTAATAATATACTTTATTTACCCCAACATAGCCAAACTATTTCAAATTATATTCAATATTAAACATTGTGAATGGAAAATATACATTTTTTAAAATTTTTCAGATTAAGATGAAGGTATAAATGATTAGTTTGCACTGTTTGTGTGTGTGAGGGAATGTTCAAGTTGTAACTGAACCCTTCACTCAGGGATTGTGCGATATCCTCACACTGTGCCCAATAGCTAAGAGTTTACCAACCCCTCTTCCTTGTCTCCTCTCTCCTTTTCGTTCTTCCTTCCACCCTCCCTTGAATTTCATTGTGTTTTATTCTCATGTGGGCATATAGTTGTTTGTCTATTGGTTTCATACTGGTATTGCATACATTGGCTACTAGCCTTTCCATCTTTGTGATACTTTACTAAGAGGAATGACGTGGAATCAAACCAAGTGCCCATCAGCTCATGAATGGGGAGAAACATTGCACATATTTTACTGCATTTTTAACATTTTTATTTTTAAATATTAATAAATAAATAAATTATAAATAGTTGCATTTCTGTGCTTATATGTATTTGTGAATGTCTTGATAGAGGCATATAATGTGGATTAACCAGATCAGGGTAATAGGGTATTCATCACATCAAGCCTTTATCATTTCTTTGTGTTAGGAGCATTCCAGTTCCACTCTTTTAGTTGTTTTATTGTATACCCTCACATATTATTGACTATATTGACTTTGTTGTGCTCTCAAATAGTGTTCATTCTCTCTAACTATCTAAGTATATTTTTGTGCCCATTAACCATCACCACCTTATCTTCCTCTCCCTCTTACTCTCCCAGGCTCTGGTAACCATCATCCTGTCACTAGCATAAAGATTCTTGCTAATATCACAGAGAGGTGAATCTCATCAGCATTAAAATAGCAAAAGGATGTCTGTGAAGTAGGATATGTGACATTAAAATATATCTTTATATATGCAATGGATTATATTTTGGTTTCCGATTTTACATAAAATTATTTTTGTTTCCATATTTCTGTAATAGTAAATTTAGCCATTTCTATTATTTTTCTGAAAAGTGAAAAATCAAAAACAAAAGTATCCCACACTTTGGATGCATGAAAATGTTTTTAATACATATTATATTTTAAATGTAGCTATGGGCTCAGCGCCTGTGGCTCAATCGGCTAAGGCGCCAGCCACGTACACCTAAGGTGGCGGGTTCGAATCCCCAGCCCGGGCCTGCCAAACGACCATGACGGCTGCAACCAAAAAATGGCCGGGCATTGTGGCGGGTGCCTGTGGTTCCAGCTACTTGGGAGGTGGAGGCAGGAGACTCGCTTGAGCCCAGGAGTTGGAGGTTGCTATGAGCTGTGATGCCATGGCACTCTACCCAGGGGGATAGCTTGAGGCTCCGTCTCAAAAAAAA
>CAUYQV010071821.1:0-12287 GCA_963574575.1 Galagoides demidoff | reverse complement strand
CTGGGACCACAGGCGCCTGCCACAACGCCCAGCCATTTTTTGGTTGCAGCCATCATTGTTGTTTGGTGGGCCCGGGCTGGGGATTCGAACCCGCCACCTTAGGTGTACGTGGCTGGCGCCTTAGCCGATTGAGCCACAGGTGCCGAGCCGTTTTTTTGAAAGTTTTAGAATTGCTGGTAAATCTGCTTGGACTTGGGAAAGTTTAGTAAATACTACTTACATTTAAATGCCAGAAACATTTCTTGATCTGACTTTATTTTTCTGTTCAGTAGATTTTCTTTTCTGTTGGAGTAAGTCCTCTGCTTTACTGAAATCCTGCTTAGAATTTCACGATGAATCCCCAGCTTAGGACTGTACCTCATAGGCAAAATAAAACATGTTTTGACTGTGTGTTCATGTAAAAAACACAGACAGCTCTCTTGAAGGGCCATAACCCAGTCATTCTTTTACACATAGTTGAGATGTTTGGCATCATTCATGAAGTTGTTACTTGTCCATGCTTTATAAACATTCAGGTAACAGACCAGCCTTAAAAAAAAAAAAAAGACTATGGAAAATTATGAAAGAAGACAAGAAAAGTTGCTAAGTAAATTTTCATTTTTCTTGTCATTTAAAAGTTTGGTTAGATTTGATTGGTCCTTACGCAAGACTTTATTAACCACATAAAAAGAGCTCCACTAATATTATTAAATCATTTTTGCCTAAAGAATTACAACATGAAGTTGTCTTGCCATTTCACCTGCACTGTATGTTTATCCAAGCTTTTCCATTTTAATAAATTGAGCCAAGTAGTTACAAATCCTAATTACTATAAATGCTCTAACTTAGGATCCTATTATAATGCAATGCAATCTTTTTTTCCTATGGATTTAAAGGTAGACAGGCTTTGGGAATGTCTTTCAAATATGTTTTGGACTTTCCTGTTCTTTCATCCCTGAAGGCATGGCTGTGTTTTCAACAATAAATCAACTTTAGTATTGGAATGTGGGAAAGGTTATGTTAATGTGGATGGGGTTTTATTGGGTTAATAACTAACATTCTTGCTCCTATTCTGGGAACTTTAGATCCCTTGCCTTATGTTTTTTTTTTTTTTTTTCACTTTACCCCCTTTGGTAGAAATGGAGAGAGACAAGGATGGGAAACACTTTTGAAATATAATTTATATAAAATCATAGATTAGAGTTTTAGTATAGTTTGTGCTGTGTGTATATGCTTCACTTAAACATTGGTACAGTTAAGTATCAGTGATTACTTAGAATTTCCATGATGACTTGGAATTTCCATGATAAGTTCCCTTTATGTCTAGAGTTCAAGGGGATCAAAGTGAGTGAACTGTCATGCAGATCTTGTGACTACTGTGAACTGACACAGGACACTGTAAAGTGTCACGCTCCGTTTTCTTGGTCAGTAGGAAATTGTTTTCCTAAAATCCCAAGTCTGTTTCTTGATTTCTTCATTTGCAGCCATAGTGGACGGACAGTGAGTGGCAGAGGTGGTAGGGATGATGGTGAGGACAGGCTAATGCAGTTGGTACTGGCTGACTATGAATTGGCAGGATACACAGGTTTAAAGAATATGCAGTGTGATCCTGAGATAGCAATCCAGTTGGGCAGCCCTGTGCTGATCCCTTCAAATCATTTTGGCTCCAGTCCTTTGAAACAAAGCCCGGATAGTCCATATGAGAACCCAGCAAGTTTTACTAGGCACTTCTTGTTGCTGGCTGTCTGGCTGATGGAGTAAATAGAGTAATTAGCTCTTATTAGCGCTCCCACAAGCTGTAATGCAACTACCTGAGGCTGAGAGATGCTTGCCTGTGTTCCTGAAAGCATGAAATTCCCATCTGATTTCTGCAGTCCAAGCATTTTTGCATTGCAAAAGCAGAATGCCAACTTGGCGAGAGTAAAACCCTCCAAGTACCTCAAATAACAGTGGGTGAAACCTGTTGACCAGGGATAGAAGGCTTTCCTAGGAACCTTTGCTGTGTCTAGGAAATTGGTGAGCTGTTTAAAGCTTTTTCTTCTTTCCCCTTCTTTGTCTGTATATTTGCCTGAATGGAACCCTATTGGGAAAAGATGTGAATATGGGTAGACCTATGACTTGCTCCCCTAAAGCCTCTGGTCACCTGCACTGCAGAGGTGGTGGTCTGCATCAATAGGGGGATTGTCGGAGTCACTGAGAGAGAGAGAGACACCTTTGACAGGGATTTGTCGGGACCTTGTGCTTATGAACCATCTCTCTATAGTATGAAAGTGGAAGTCAGATGATGAGAAGTCAGATCATTAGATAGAACGGACAATATTTGATAGCATAACAAAGTGACTAACCAACATTAAGTTAAAGTATGCAATACCTTTCCTTTCCTGTCCTGTCCTTCTAAGAGTCTTACTTTGTTGCCCTTGTTGGAGAGCCATGGTGCCATAGCTCACAGCAACCTCTAACTCTCGGGCTCAGGTGATCCTCTTGCCTCAGCCTCCTGAGTAGCTAGGACTACAGGTGCCCACCACAATGCCCAGCTATTTTTAGACTCGGGGCCTCGCCCTGGCTCAGGCTGGTCTCAAACTCCTGAGCTCAGGCAATCCACCCGCCGGGGCCTCCCAGAGTGCTAGGATTACGGGCATGAGCCACGGCGCCTGGCCAGTACACAGTACTTTAAAGGAATGGAATTGGATTGTTCTTGGAGCAAAGTAGTGACAAATGCCTAAGCTCATGGATATCCCAATTACTACCCTGATTTGATTAATTCACATAGTATGTCTGTATCAAAATATCATATTTACCCTATAAATACATACAACTATTATGTACCCATAATAATTAAAAACAAAAACTTAAAAAAATGCTAAATTGTACAATTAAAAGATAGAGATAGAAGGAGGGAACCAAGTGTTAAGAGCTTTGTACAGAAGGCTGGAGAAATATGTCAGCAAATTGCAAATTAGCAGATGTTTGTAGGAAAGAACCCTGAACCAAAAGCATGGCAATCTGATCCCTACACTGATGAGTTGCTTAAGGCTGGGCAGGTCACTTAACCAGTTAGATGACTGATATAATAATGCTAGCCCAGCTTGTACAAGAAGGGTTTTCAGGGTCAAATGAGATAATGTGTAAAATGTGGTAAAACATACACTTTTTGAGTTGAGTTTTCATGGGGAGTATGTTACCGACATTTTTTAATATTCTGAACCCAGACCTCTAGTAATAAGATACAGACACGACACAAGCACCTGCTTCTCCTGTGAATTCCAATTCTGTTTCCGCCGTAATGCCGTCCCATGCCCTCAGCTAGACCGGAAGCTGTGTGGACACTGGACTGTTCCTTGGGGTTTTCCGAAAGATGGAGCTGCTTTCAGAGCAAGGCAGTAACAGTAGCTCCCAATTCCGGCTCTGGCATGTCTGCCGTCTGCTTTCTTGAGGATCTAGTAAAAACAGAAAGTCATGCATAATCTATCAGCTCCAGGAATGGTTCCCTGTCATTACAAGTTTGGAATGTTATGAATAATGTTCAGGACTCTGTTTCAAACTTAACGTGTGGAGCTGTTCTCCCAGGGTTGTTTGAGGATGAGGACTTGTTAGGAAGCGAGGTTAGAATGCATGTGTCGTGTGGGCAGCCGTACCCTGATGGCAAAGGTGGGGAGCCCCAGCTCTGGCCTCCTTTACTCTGGGACAGTTTGTGATGCCCCATGATGTTGTGACATGCAGGTCGCTACCCCTGCTAGGTGTCACTGCCCTTCCTGTGGACTTGTCATACTCCTTGTGTGTGATTTAACTCCTGTCCCTGCTGACTGGGCCAGGTGGGTGTTCAGAAGGTGATCTGAGCTGGTTATCAGAAATTCATAGCTTCTTAAACTGAATTGCTATATAACAAGTATTATTTAAAGACTCTTATCAACTCTTACCAACCTGTGACATCCTTGGTACAATTTAAAAGACAATGCTTTGCTTAGGTAATTGCTGTTTGTCTTAAGTTAGATTCACCAGAAGCAGACTCTGAGACCAGGAGTTGGGTGCTGAAGGATGTAGGGAGGTGTACTCTCAGGGGACACACCTGTGAGGAAAGAAGGTGGCAGGGCTGGGCAGAGGAGAGGCTGACTGGCAGATGTGGTTGCAACTGACTTGGGAACCTCAACAGAAGATATAAATTCTAGGAGGAGCTCAGAAGGGCCTTTCAGTGTTGTCCCCAAATTGAGGCAAAGGACTGGACCTTTGCCCTCATCCATCAGCCAGTTGTTGGCAGCTGACCACCTCTTCTGGGAATATCACTTTGGGTGAGGCCATGTCCTGCAGCTGACAGATGACCTTCCCATCTGGCCTGGAAAAGAGGGTCTGGGTGCAGCACTATAGCAGCCACTAGACTGTCCCCAAGAATCTGAACTCTGAAAAAGAAGCAAACACCAGGCAGCACCGAGCCCAACATGGGGTAAGTCCCTTTATCTGCACACTTAGAAAGTTTGGATCCCTTAGCAAAACTGAACGAAGATTTTATAACTCCTTTGTTAACTGTTAAACAAACATCTCCAGCTTCTTGGAAGTTTATGAGATCCTTAGATAATATTCACACTTATTTATGGTGTAGCAGAGCTTAACTTCTGTATTTGTGAAATGGCTGATCTATAATTGAGGAATTTTCCACAAGCATGAGTTACTGCACATTCAGAATACTTATCTGAACCTGTAGTCATGTTCAGAATACTTACATAATGCAGTTGTTTCTGGGGCACTTAACTTAGGTTGAGTTTTATATCTGGATTACCACAGCAAAGGCAAGCAGACAAGGAAGGCCTGTATACTGTCAAACCTAGAACCTGTTAGGGGACCTTGGGGTGGAGGGCAAATAAAGGTAGGAGATTATATCTTCTGTTGAGGTTCCCAAGTCACCCTATATGATTATTTTTAAGACAGAGTCACCCTTTGTCACCCTCCGTAGAGTGCCGTGGCATCAACCTCAAACTCTTGGGCTTAAGTGATTCTCTTGCTCCAGCCTCCCCAGTAGCTGGGACTATAGGCACCCAGCACAATGTTTAACTATTTTTGTGTTGCAGTTGTCATTGTTGTTTAGCAGGCCTGGGCCGGGTTAGAACCCGCCAGCGCTAGTGTATGTGGTTGGTGCCCTTACCACTGAGCTATGGGTGCTGAGCCACCTATATGATATTTTAGTCATGGTTGAGGATGATTTAAGAGTTAAATTAAATTGCAAAGGATAAGTCAATGTGCTTTTAAAAAAGAAATGAATCAGTTTTCTGGCATTTCTAAAAGCTGTTTGCACTGAGCAAATGTCTGGAACTGTCTGGCATGGTGGTATAAGTCGGATGAGTAGATGAGGCCAAAGTTATACATAATCTCTTTCTCACTGCACATTTTCATATCTGCAAAAGTTAACGTGGTTCTCCTTCTAATAAGTGCAGGAAGCCACAGCTTCTGCTCACTCATTGTCTCAATACTCTGTGGCATGGGACTGCAGGTGGCGAAACCCAATGATTAGGCCGTGGCCCAGGGTGAAGGTGACGGGGTATGTGTGTTCTGAGCCCTGGACTTCTCAACTGAGCGAGTCTCCTCAGCTCCTGGTATTCTTTGCCTTGATCTGCATTGCCACCTGGGAGCTCTTTCATGCCAAGTCCTGGAAGATGTTAGTACCCTTTTTCCATTGAGTGTAGTGGAAAGATAAATAGGTCACTGTTCCTTATTCAGAAACCAAACAGAATCAAGCTACCATGGTGACAGGTTCTGTATAAAAACACCCACCTCTGAACCCCTTGAAGGGGTGTGTGATGTGGTCAGTGTGTGAAGTAGATGATCTGCCAGCTAGTTTATTGTGCTGGCTAGGAACAGGAGATGGTGTCAAATAAAAAGCTTCCAAGGCTTCCTCAGATGAGAAGGAAATTAAGGTAGCAGAGTAATTCTGCTGTGTGAGAAATACTGCAGGTGAGACTCAAATGCGTGCACTGTTTTTTCTGGATCTCTTGAGTTGGATGCCCTTTCTTGGTGTGATCCTTAGAGTCTTCAGTGAGCTGAGGAGGCAAGGAACAGAGGTTTTCAGTTGGTGCAAGCCTTTCTCTCACATCTCCGTCTCTTGAACATGCCTGTGCACGTGCCTTTATCATTGGCACTCCAGAGGCAGGATCATTACCTTTTGTGTAGTTCACATGAGGAATCTGCAGCTAGGACTTTTCAGTGTGACTCATGTCTGCAAAGGATGAATAAAGAGGAGTTTCTTGGCCAGGAAATGTGTCTGTGCAGAGAAAGATAACTCGTGTTGGGAGAGAAACTTTTGAAGAACCAAGACTACACATCAAAACAGGAGGAAGGAGGTCTATCGAGAAAAGGAAGGACCAGAAGTGATGGTCCAGAGAAATGGGAAAAGGTCAAATTAAAAACATAGGCGGTTGGCTCGGCGCCTGTAGCTCAGTGGCTCGGGGGCCAGCCACAGACACCAGAGCTGGCGGGTTCGAACCCAGCCTAGTCCTGCCAAACAACAATGACAATTACAACCACAAAATAGCTGGGCATTATGGTGGGTGCCCGTAGTCCCAGCTACTTGGGAGGCTGAGGCAAGAGAATTGCTTAAGCTCAAGAATTTGAGGTTGCTGTGAGCTTTCTGCTGAGGCTGAGCTCAGGTCCAAGTTTGGCTGGTGTAGCACAGGACTATGTGGAAAGGTGCTTTTTACAAATTCAGTTACAACTCTTGGCATGTAACATTAACAGTTCTGAGCGCTTACTTCATTATGCGCCACTAAACTCTTTAAAAAAAAAAAAAAACCTTCTGAGGTCCAACATTTAAGTCACACCCAGCACTCTACCCAGGGCGGGGCGACACAGTGAGACTCTGTCTAAAAACAAAAACAAAAAAAAAGTAGCTGGTTAGGACTGACCAGAGTTCCTAGGAAAGGGACAGTTCCAACTGGGCCTTGGAACCCCCGCCCCCCCCATGCACTCACTCACTCAGCACGTGCTGCCCTTCCACCCGCCCCACCTTGACCCCACTCACGTGTGGTGGGAGAGGCTGGCACACTCCCCAGGGAGGATGCTGTTTGGGTGTGTTGAAGGTGAGACCTTAAAGTGTGGGAGAGCTTTGCCTCCCTCCTAAGCTGAAGTTGCATAACCTTGAGAATCATGACATGGTGGTTAAAGACACAGGCTTCAGAGCCAGGCAGCTAGGGTGTGACTTAAATGCTGGACCTCACAAGGTGGGGTTTTTTTGTTTGTTTGTTTGTTTTTTTTTGAGACAGAGTCTAACTTTATCACCCTCAGTAGAATGCCATGACTTTATAGCTCGTAGAGTGCTGTGGCTTCACAGCTCACAGCAACCTCCAACTTCTGGGCTTAGGAGATTCTCTTGCCTCAGCCTCCCCAGTAGCTAGGGCTACAGGCGTCCACCACGATGCCTGGCTATTTTTTTTTTTGTGGCAATGTGGCCGGGGCTGGAATTGAACCTGCCACCCTCGGTATATGAGGCCGGTGCCCTACTCACTGAGCCACAGGCACAGCCCAACCAAGGAAGTTTTTTAAAAAGAGTTTAGTGGCCCATAATGAAGTAAACACTAAGAACTGTTAATGTTTTGTGCCAAGAGTTGTAACTGAATTTGTAAAAAGCACCTTTCTACATACTCCCGTGCTGCACCAGCCAAACTTGGACCTGAGCTCAGCCTCAGCAGAAAGCTGGACTGTATAAAATAGCCCCAAGTGGGAGCTGGGCAATAATCCAAGGCCCTAGGTGGGGGGTGCTTGGAGCAGCTGCAGGTCCTTCCAAAGGGCTCTGGGTGCCCAGACATTGTCCCTGCAGGAAGTTCTGTACTTAATGTCCCTGATCTTTTCTGTAAGGTGCTTGAGCTGGGATGTCTGCAAGCTAACATTTGTTAACCTAGAATGGATTCAGGAACTATTTTAAAATTTACATGGATAGTGGGTTGCTGTGTTAAATACGTGTAAATATTCCCTCAACTCCTAAGCATTTCCTGCGCATATGCACAAGAGACTGGACCCATAAGAGTACAAAGTTCAGTGATGTTAGGGGGTTGTATGGTTATGACATTGTGCTTTACTGGAAATCTAAGAGAGGTAGATAGTGTTGCCAATTCTACAGAGATTAAATAACTTGTCCAAGTTCAAATAAAGGTACCCTGTTGCATTGATTCTAAGCCACCATTAATTGTAAGACATTTCAATACTGGAGATGCTGAAATGTGAAAAAATAAACCTTTTTATCCAGAGCCTGGATTCTGTCCCATTCTTGTCTGATTTCAAAGCTTGTAGGCTTTCTCCCCTTCACACACAGGGCTTGCTGTCTGTCTAATCAGTGAACATAGAACAAGCACAGATAAGAAGACAACTACCAACAGGTATAAGACTTGAAAAAGAGGCAGTGATAATGGCTGGTGTTCACTGGCTACTTTCTACATGGCAATGCTGTCCTATTTATAAGAACATTTCAAATTTTTACAATTACTGTGAGGTGGGTGCCATTGGCATCTTATCTCTTTTCCAAACAAGGCAACTGAGGTAAGTACAGTTATTCTCATTTTCAAATGAGAAAACTGACACACACACTAGCTGTGGGAGGATCTGGCTCAGTGTTCTGTAGGAGAACTGGCTTGTGGGGAGTCAGGAAGGATTCTGAAAGGGGGCGGTGTTGACACTGAGATGGCAAAGTGCAGCTCTCCATCCCCAGCCACGGTGCTGCTAAAAATAATCGTGGTTGCCTTAGGCTTCTGCTGGTGCCACATCTCCAAACCTGGAATTAGCTAGGAGGAGTTGTTTTTATTTACACTTTGCATCATTTCCACTTCCCAAGAGCAACTGACATGGTTTTAGAGGAACGTTGTCAATTAGTTGTTTGAGAACTAGGAGGATGGCTGCATAAAAGGTCCTGGGAATCCAAAACATAGACAAATTTATTACTTGATACCATTGTATAATGTAAGTCACCTGCGAATGAACAGGCAGGCAATATTTCTATAACTGTTATGCTAGGTCGTGCTGTCTTGGGCCTTGGGAGAGCCCCCATCTGTGCCCATGTGCTGGCCAGCCAAGGTCAATCTCTTGGCTTTTCGTGTTTCTCTAATTAACGGAATTAATGACTTTTGTCTTGAGTTGATGTATTGCTAAGGGAGGAGAAGATGCTGCATTACGCTGCTATCTTGAAATACGGTAGAATGTTTACAGACGGGCAGATTTTCTGTTATTAAAAATAAACCTTGACGGACTCTGGTCCATGAGTAGACAGAGATATTAGAAGACGCTAAAAGAGTCTTCAGAACACCGAATCACAATTTTCTGAGTACGAAATTGTGTTCTTGGAGTAGGTGTATGTCCCCTCAGGACCCTCTGATCCCCAGTTTGTTCATTTTGTTGGGATGGATTTGATACTCTCACACTTCTTGGGCTCTAAAATGCTTTTGACCCAAACATTTGTAAGCAGCTCTAACGCAGAATTTGGGCTGATTTATTCTCCAGGGTGTCTGCCGAAGAGTAAATATTTTTTTCCTTCTAAGACTAGATATTGAATTCCTTGGTGTGTCAGTTCTGAAATGGATGCTACATGTGTGTGCACACATAAACACACACACCCACACACAGTGCCAAAAAAATGTATACACATTTTAAGAAGGGAAGAACCGCATTAAACTTGAAATAGTCAATATATGCCTGTAACAAAAGATGAATACAAGTCAGGTTTGAGCAGCAGTCAGATGCAACTGGAGTATTATAATTTTAATCTAGTTTTCTCCCTTCTTAAAATGTGTAATGTTTTTGGCACCCTCTGTGTGTGTGTGTGTGTGTGTGTGTGTGTGTGTATATGTATATATTTTTGGAGGCAGGGTCTCTCTCTATAACCCAGGTTAGAGTGCAGGGGCATCATCACAGTTCACTGCAACCTCAAACTCCTAGACAGAGATAGAACACACCAAAAAACTCAAGCAATCCTCCTGTCTCACCCTCCCCAGTAGCTGGGACTATAGGCATGCACCACTATGCCTGGCTCATTTTTTTCTATTTTTAGTAGAGACAGGATCTTACTCTTGCTCAGGCTGGTCTTGAACTCCTGAGCTCAAATGATCCTCCCACCTTGACCTCCCAAAGTGCTACAATTACAGGTATGAGCCTTGGCACCTGGCCAGGATGGGATATTTTAAATTCTGATGGTCTGCACGTCGCATTCTATGGGGAAAGTATTGTGGACATTTTTACACCACATCTTTGGAGAGAGACCTATTAATGAAAAGAATTGAGTTGTAGCGGGTTTGGGAGTCACAGTGCCTTTTGCTGTGACCCAACCCCCACCCCCCACCCCCGCAGAGCCACCGTCCAGCTGAGTTGTTCTGAACTGCAGTTAGGAATGCTGACATCTTGTAGAGGTTTGTTGGAGGGATGCCTAGATTGGAGAACAATTGTTTGGGTTACTTTTAGACAGGCCCAGCTGCAATAGAACATTGGGGGTGGGATGGAGAGAAAAACATACTTACCTTCAGACCTCTGTACCAGAGGTAGAATTCTAGTTTTGATTTCCAATCCAGGTTTCTTAGGGGAAAAAGGCTCGCTCTCTTCTAATTCAAGGCTGTTTGATAACTCTGAACTCTACTCATTTGAAAATTCTGAACTTATATTAAAGAGAACAATTATTCAGTGATACTTTGCCATGGTGAGGAAGACTATTCCAGGCCATCATATAACATGTAAGAGACCATGGCAATGGGATTTTGCAGTACAGGAGAGAACTTGGACTCAACTCCAAATACAGGTTGGACAAGAAGGAATTTATAGCCAACGAGCAGAGTGGTTGGTGGTGGGAGTGTCAGTGGATACAAAATTATTAAGAAGAAACTTCGGGGGTAAGGAACATTCTGGATAAAATGACCTAATAGAATTCTTGTTGAAGATAGACTGGGGTGAGCAGATATCACTTAGGGGGGATGGAAGGATGAGGAATTTGGATCAGTTATCAAGGCAGGGGAGTTCTTGCTAAACTGGTTTATCAGAGTTCTAGCTGCAAATGGATTTTACAAAAATGTGCACAGATGGGCCTAGTCTGTGAGAGTGTTGAGGAACCTGACTAAACAAAGTTTGGCCAAGTGAAGAATCTTTGCCACTGAACTTGTTATGTAACTCTGATGACCCTGGTCACTGCCCAGGTGTGGGGGGAGGGGAGTGAGGGATGATTGAAAATAAAGATGAACTCAGGCTTATAATGATATGAAGAGTGTGAATCTCCAAGTCTGATCTCTCCCACGGCCCTGAGCGATGCTTCCTATGTCACCACTCTGTACGGCTGGGCCAGGGATGGCACTCATCAGTGCTCTGGATGAATGTTACGTACTGCTGGGTTGGTTCTTCTGCAGATCCAACACCCGGCTTACTGGCAGGTTGGTCCCCACTGCTCCTTAACTGTCCAGAGGCTCGAGGCCATTAGTTGCCTTGCTGGATAACCTGTGTACCATGTGTGAATTGATTTCATGAATTCACCTGCAGAAACCAAGAGTGCCCAGTGCAGCTTTCTCTCTGAATGGTACTGACACGCTATCTCGCCCATGTTAGGAAAGACCCTGGTGCTTGATAACTTCTCCTTCAGCAGCCTTGTGGTTATGTGGCTAGCCCTCAAGGGCAGTGATTGTCAACCAGTGTGCCAGGGCATGTGCCACCCACCAGAGGATCTTAGGTGATCATTAATGAAAGATCATTAATGAAATCAGTTTCAAAAGAAGTTCAAAGCACAGGAAGTATATTCTTTGTTTTATTCCTTTTTTTTGATCAATGTAAAGTGTGTCGTGGAAGTTTAACTATAGGTTCAAGTGTGCTGTGAGATTAAAAAAAGGTTGAGGGCCAGATGCAATAGCTTGTGCCTATAATCCTAGTATTCTGGGAGACCCAGGAAGGTGGATTGCTTGAGCTCAGGAATTCAAGACCAGACTGAGCAAGAGTGAGACCCTGTCTCTAAAAATATCCAGGTGTTGTGGCAGGCGCCTGTAGTGCCAGCTACTTGGGAGGCTGAGGCAAGAGGATCATTTCAGCCCAAGAATTTGAAGTTGCTGTGACAATACAGCACTTTACTGAGGGTGACAAAGTGAGACTGTCGAAAAAATAATAAAAATAAAAATAAAAAAGGTTGAAAAAACAATGCTCTACGGTTCTTATGAATTAGTAACTAAATGAATTAAATATAATGCAATTCTTGTCTACAAAGTTTATATCCAAAAATGTAGAAAAGTTGGCTAAGAAAGCTCATGGAGGCTCGGTGCCTGTGACTCAAGCGGCTAAGGTACCAGCCACATACACCTAAGGTGGCAGGTTCGAATCCA